>CAUYON010040904.1:0-21595 GCA_963573935.1 Arctocebus calabarensis
ACACCTACGGTGCATCTTAGCAGGGTACTGGCGAAACTTATTAAAGGTAGAGTATTTATGTCTTTATATAGTGATCAAGGAAATGCCATGAAGGATATCTGTAACAGTATGATCAAAATATTTCTGAATGTATATGAATCGTGCCCTGTGATTGCACCAATGTACATAATTATGATTCAATAAAATTATTTAAAAAAAGAAAAAAAAGTGAAGAAATGGCATCCGCAGCCCACAGCCAGTGCTTACCCCTCTCCCGGAGCTGTTCTACCCTAAACTCAACCCCTCTGGCAGCTCACTCAGAAGCGGAGTCTACCACACTCACGTCCATGCTTCTTTCTCCACGCCGAAATTTGTCTTCTGCTTTGAGCATTTCTGCAGACTTCCTTCCCTCCTCTCTACTTGGGCTTCTGCGTTCCTACTGCCGGCTCTGGTCTCAAGTCTTCTGGTTATGGCCTTGTCCTTTTCTCAGAGGGGTAAAACGCAAGTATTTATGTCCCTGCGTCTGCGTCTTACATTCAGACTCCCTAAGGGAGCAATCTGACTGACAATATCTTAACTGGATGAAGTTTTCATGCCGTAAAATGCTGACCAGCCAATCGAAGGCTCCCTTGGGATCAGCTTGTAGCCATAATGATGGGGTCCCACAATTTGAGACATGACAACCTACATCTTAAGAAAGTATTTGTGGGGTGGCACCTGTGGCTCAGTGGGTAGGGCACTGGCCCCACATCCTGAGGGTGGCGGGTTTGAACCCAGTCCTGGACAGGTAAAACAGCAATGGCAACTTGCAAAAACAAATAGCCGGGCATTGTGGAGGGCACCTGTAATCCCAGCTACTCGGGAGGCTGCGGCAAAAAAATCGCTTAAGCCCAAGAGTTGGAGGTTGCTGTGAGCTGTGACGGCACAGCACTTTACCAAGGGTGACATAGTGAGACTGTCTCAAAAAAAAAAAAAGTATTTGTGCTTTCTGTCTCCCAGTGGGGTGATAGAAGTGACAATAAAAGTACCATGAGGAAACCAAAGCAGACATCAAGGTTCGATTTCCTGTTAGTCCTATATTTGTTGTTATTTGATACTGACATCACCATTTCCTAAAGGCTTCAGCCTTGAGTTCCCTCAATACCCAGCAGGCATCCCCGTCAATCCCACACTTTCCCACTGAGCACAGAGACACCCTGAAATCCCTTCTTTACAGAGTGCTTGAAGTTGCCAATTCTGATTTTGCACGTGGGATGAAGTTGATTTGCCAACCCCATGTGTAGGATGAAGTCCAAATTCTGCAATAAGCCACGTTAAGGCCTCAGCCTAAAATTCTGGCCGCAGCACAAAACTTCCGCTGTATTAGCACGCCGAGTCTTTACACAACCTGTGCTGGACCGTCTCTATTTGTCCTTCCAGGTCTGCTCCCCAAGTTTCTCCAGGGAGGCTGACCTTTATGGACTGCATCAGCCAGGCTCCCTGGTGATTTGGCCAAAGGAGGACAGCATTGGAGAGTGGGTGTCCAGACAACCAGACTGAGATTAATTTCCCTGCCCCCGCCCCCGCCCCACTTGACTGTGGCTGCCTTTCTCTGCTGACGGCCTCGGTGCTGGTGCCTGTCCTCTCCAACACCAAAGCTCCAGGGAAACTCCCTGCTCTTGCTATTTTAGGCTGGTGTTGCTTGCTCTAAGAGGCTTCATCTTCCCGTGCTGGGTTCTTCCACCTAACCCTACATCTTTGTAAATGGTGCCATCTTCGAACACCCTTTGATTACCTCCACCTTTACAACATTTTAAATAGCCTATTTTTTAGACCGATTTTAAATTTACAGAAAAACCTAGAAGACTGTAGAGAATTCCATACGTTTCCATCCTTCTCATATGCTTTGCAGCCAATTACCTGCCAAATAGACAAAAAATGGGAGAAGACCCTTCTTTTACCTGGAATTGTTCTGTGCTAAAACAGACACATGTCATTTTTGGTGAATGGTAACAAGTTCAGTTCAGAATCTCAGCAGGAAATAGTTGGCTTACTTAAACAAGGGTCATTGGGCCACAGGGCAGCGGTTCACACCTACGGTCCCCGCTACTCAGGAGGCCAAGGCAGGAAGATTGCTTGAGCTCAGGAGTTTGAAGCGAGCTATGATGATACCTCTGCCCTCTACCTGAGGTGACAGAGCAAGACTCTGTCCCGTCCCCCCCAAAAGAAACTGAAATGCTTAAAAATAGTTAAGATAGTAAATTTTATGTATATTTTACCTGAATTAAAAAAATAAAAACAATGTAGGCCCTCCAACTTTAGAGAGATGAAGCATTGCACCCTGTTCCTTAAGTGCAGGCTACTCATGGTGACTGTCTTCTATAGCCTACCACATGGGATGCAGAGGGGAAAGGAGAGTCATTTTACAGTGTAGAAACTTGGCAGACACTGCCTTGGCCAGACTACCAAGGTGAACTTCAACAGTGACAAGTCATATTGATACTGTGTTCTCTTGATGCATATTGAAATTACATACTCTTCATACATACCAGCGGTTCTCAACGACCCACAGGAGCCATATTAAAGGGCCAGGGCATTTGCAAAGTTGAGGACCCCTGATACATACTGAGAGACAGGCTACAGAGTACCTGGCCAGTACTCTTTAACACTGTCAAGGTCATCAAAAATAAACACATTCTGAAAAAATATCACAGTCAAGAGGGGCCTAAGTAGAGGTGATGACTAAAAGTCATGTGATATCCCAGACGGGCCCATGGAACAGAAAGAAAAGAGATTAGGTAAAACCTAAGGAAGTCTGTATAAAGTATGGATTTCAGTTGGTAATAATGCATCAAAATTGTAACCAATGTACCATACTAATGTGAGATGTTAATAATACAGGTAATTGGCTGTAAAGCATATGAGAAGGATGGAAACATGGAATTCTCTACTGTCTTCTAGATTTTTCTGTAAATTTAAAACCGGTCTAAAAAGTAGGCTATTTAAAATGTTGTAAAGGTGGAGGTAATCAAAGGGTGTTCAAAGATGGCACCATTTAAAAAGATGTAGGGTTAGGTGGAAGAACCCAGCACGGGAAGATGAAGCCTCTTAGAGCAAGCAACACCAGCCTAAACACAGCAACCTCAACTCTTGGGCTTAAGTGATCCTCTTCCCTCAGCCTCCTGAGTAGCTGGGACTATAGGTACCCACCATCACACTCAGCTAGTTTTTCTATTTTTAGTAGAGATAGGGTCTCACTCTTGCTCAGGTCAGTCTCAAACTCCACCTGCCTCAGCCTCCCAGTGGCCAAGGATTACAGGTGACTGTGCGTGGCCCTAAGGTATTATGTTTAATGCAAAAACTGATGACAACCTAATGACCTATTAAATGGTAGCATATTCATGCTATTGAGGAATCCATAGCCATTAAAAATCAGGCTGAATGTTTACTGAGTGATTAAATTTAGGAATGGTATAAATGATGTGGATGTAACTTCTTCTTGTTTCTTTCCCAACTCAAGAAATTTCCCAAATTTCCCAAATTTTCCCTATGAATGGTAACTGTAATTAGAAAAAAATGATCAAGTATATCTTTACAAAGGGACTCATTTTGCTGTTTCAGACCTAAACATCTAGCTCAGGGAAAACTTGAAGTTGTCTGGCCATTGTGCTGTGTGCCTGCAGTCCCACTTACTCAGGAAGCTGAGGTGGGAGGATCACATGAGCTCAAAAGTTTAAGTCTAGCCTGGGCAACATAGCAAGACTTCATCTCAAACAAACAATAAATAAATCATAATTTTTCTTAAAACTTGGAAGTTTGGCATGTTGGCCAGTTCAGTTATGATGAAGCCAAATGTCCCAGCTGCTGTGACCTGTGCCTCTGGCCATTGCCACCATCATTCTGAACATACTGAGGGTGATGGCCCTCAGGAGAAGAGAACCAGATCTGTGCATCAGCTTATCTGGGCCTCACTTCTGACCTAGTCCCTGGCCACTTGTTTTTTTGTTTTTGTTTTTAAAGCTCCTCTAAATGACTACAGGGTATAGTCATGGTTGGAAAATGATGGTTCTTTTCCACTCTGCCCATTTTGCAGATAAAACAACTGAGCCTCAGAGAAGCCCAAAATGACCTAGAGGCAGAACCAGACTTCCAAGTCTGATTTCCAGGCTGTATTCTGTTGCACTTTAGTAATCCAATAAAATCAAGGATGGGGTTTTATAGATTAAAACATTTAGAAAGCCCCGAATATTTCAAGAGGAAAACTAGGAGTACAGACTTCTAAAAACTATCTTTAATCATCTTCCCAACCCAACTTTAGAACTATTTCTAAATAGTTATCCAAAAATATTGAAGCCAGGTGCAGTGGCTCATACCTGTAACCCAAGCACTCTGGGAGGCCAAGGCAGAAGGATCATTAGAGCTCAGGAGTTTAAGATCAGCATGACCAAGAGCCAGACTCCCTCTCTTCTAGAAATAGAAAGTTTAGTTGGGCATCACGGCAGGTACCCATAGACCCAGCTCCTTGGGAGGCTGATGCAGGAGGATTGCTTGAACCCAGAAGTTTGAGGTTGCTTAAGCTAGACTGACACCATGGCACTCTAGCTTGGGAAACAGAGTAAGATTCTATCTCAAAAAAAAAAAAAAATTGAACATAATGATATTTGGAAAGATTAGCACTGGTCTAATGTAATGATGAGGAAAGGAGCTGCAAAGTTTAACTAAATAAAACTATATTGGGCAAGCAGAGATGTTGGAAATCAAAATATCATTGTAGTCAAAGCTGACTTTACCCCAGAATAAATAAACACAGTTGTGACTATGCCTTTGCCTTTATAGCCAGGCCCTAGGAGCCCTGCCTTTGCTCAGGGCAATACCTCCAAAGGCAACTGCCAAGCACGTCCTCCTATGGCTACACTCACACACTGGTTACCTTGCAAAATGAAAGCAATATTGCCTCCTTTCACCCAATCTCCACCCTGTCCCCAGCCAGCACCAACTTCTTATTCTACCTCAGTGAGCCAGGTAAAACGAGGTCCTGGACTTTTCCCTGGGGGCTGCACATTGGAAAGTTTAGACGTGGCAGGTAAAAGATCTGACTTCCTCTAACTCTGCAAAAGTCTGAAAAGAGTTCAACAAATCACTTCACCCTTCGGGACTTAGGCCTTCTGTGAAATTCATGAGTACTATGCAGTCTCCAAGGCCCAGTCCAATCCATTCATGATAGGTTTGTGCAATCAAAGCCCAAAAACTCAGATCTTTAAACTAGCAGAGTGCTGAGAATTTATGGAGGAAGCATTTAATCCTTTTCACACTTGTCCTGTTTTAAGGATTAAAATAAACATAGAACCATAGAAGGTGAATTAGATGCAATGAGCTCTAAAGTCATGCAATTAAACAAAACAACTTCTCTACTATTTGAAGGGTCTTCAATCAATGTCTTAGTGCTGCCTCCTGGGCTATATGGAAAAATTCCCCAATTTTCAGCATTCTCTCTTCTATTTAAAAAAACAAAAATTATACTGCAATATGCACTCATGTATTCACAAAAGTCACTGAGCTCCTAGTATGCGCCAGAAAATAATGAGTGAAAGAGACAAGCTTCCTGCATTCTTGGATCTTACGAATCCCCTGAAGGAACTGGCACTAATCAGATACCCACATGAAGGCACCTCTACGTGATGGAGTGAAGGCAACAATGAAGAAACACTGCATTCAAAGAGAGCTTCTAAAAGAGGGGGCTACCCAACATTCCAAATGGTATATAAAATCAGCACATTGTACCCTATAAATGCAGTAATGTACACAGTTATGATTAATAAAGAAAGGAAAAAGAGAAAAGTAAAAGGGGGAGCTAGCTTTCCAAAGATCAGTTCCTAGGTAGCCTATCAAGGAAGTGACCTTTGAAACTAAAGAAGGAGAGAATTTACAGAAAAGACAGGCAATTCAGCAGGCCACAGTCCTGGAGCCCTCTGAGGCAGAGAGGGAAGCAAGGCTCCTGGAGAAGAGTTTTCCCGAATGACCCCTTTAAGTCCTGTAAATTACCTGGAGACAGGTAAAAGCAATCATTTCTGTCTAAAACTCCATGTGTATTTGTAAAGGATTACTCTTCCCTAGTGGGTAGGAAGCATATCACTTTTAAAAACATTCATTAACCTTTCATTTATCAAATGCTCTCAAGTTCACCATTCATTACATATCAACACAGTCATTTCTTTTTTCTTTTGAGATAGAGTCTTACTATGTTGCCCTCATTAGAGTATCATGGCATCATAGCTCATAGCAACCTCCAAATTCTGGCTCTTCTAGTCTAATGGAATGATGAGGAAAGGAGCTGCAAAGTTTAACTAAATAAAACTATATTGGGCAAGCAGAGATGTTGGAAATCAAAATATCTTTGTATTCAAAGCTGACTTTACCCCATAATAAATAAACACAGTTGTGACTATGCCTTTGCCTTTATAGCCAGGCCCTAGGAGCCCTGCCTTTGCTCAGGGCAATACCTCCTATCACGGCATCATAGCTCACAGCAACCTCCAACTTCTGGCTCAAGAGTTCCTCTTGTCTCAGACTCCTGAGTAGCTGGGACTACAGGCACCCACCACAACACCCGGCTATTTTTAGAGACGGGGGTCTTGATCTTGCTTACGCTGGTCTCAAACTCCTGACCAGCAGCAATCCACCCATCTTGGCCACTTCCCGGAGTGCGAGACAGTGATTTTTTATCTTGGATTTTTAGTGCTCTCTGATTTTTCTTGATCTATGAGTGCAAGTCCTGTTTTGAATGAGAAGAGGGAACCTCTCACAATTTGGCTCACTGTAGCCCTTCAAGTAGCAAGAAGAGACATTGTGCAAGAAATGTAGTTATCTGGCTTTTAAAAGGCGAGAGGATCCCTCCAGAATTTAAGACTAAGTTACCAAAGGTAATTTTTAAAACAGTTTGAAAAGTACTAGTGAAACAATTCACTCTTTTCCAGCTTTCTAAATTAGAGAGACAGGGTGGAAGGTAGTAAAGAGAGCCCAATGCATGGACCCGTGTGTGTAATCGCTGCGTGCACAGATGATGCCATGGCACCTTTCAGTCGTGTGACTGGTTTTATCCCCCCCTCTGCCTGTTTGAAGACAAGGCGAAAGGAAACCAGGAATGTCTCAAAACTTATTCACAAGTTACTAGAATGTCACATGGGACAAAGAAGGAGCAATAGAAAGAGAATAGAAATCCACAAAGGGGTGTTTCTCTGGAGTGGAACACACATTCCAGCCCCACCCTCTCCATCCAATTCTATAACTCAATGCCTGTAACATGCCCTTTCAGACAGAAGCCAGGTTCCTCCTCAGTTCCCAGACCCAGAGATCTACACATAAATAAATGCCACCTTCCTGTCACCAACACCTTCCAGGAAGAACAAAATGTGGCTTTCTAAAAAAGAATTACAATTGTTAATATGTTGTTTCTGTTCTCATGTGCCACACTTTTTACCTTGCCCAGAGAAAGGGCACCTTCTGCCAGTGCCCAGGGTGGACACTGTCCCCCGCAGCCACGTGCAGCCTGTGTCCCTCCTGCTTGGAGTCCCTGAGCTGGTTTTCCCAAAGCTGCAGTGGGTTGTATAATCACACTCTGAACCCCTGGCAGGAAGGTGGGGCGCTTTCTCTCTCATAAAAAGCATCTGTTAAAAGTCACTAGTGCCAATTAAATAAAAGATCCACCAGGGAAGAGGGACCCCAAGACTCAAGCGCAGGGGCGAGAGGGAGGCGCTGTTAGAACATCCTCGCTGGGGCAGCCTAGGAGGCTGCAAATCTCTGTAGGAACAAGAGGTAAACCTGAACTTGCGTCCTCAGAGCTGGCGGAGCAAGCTGCGCGCTGCTACACCCGGTGTGTGCGGGTCCGGGGAGGGATGAGGCGGTCTCCCCAGGGAAGTGCCAAGGACAGCTGCGCTCTTTTCAATTACGTAACGCCTACAAATTTGATGGAGGATATATGGTAACTACTTTTTAAAGTAGAAAGACTACATAGAGTGTATTTAGAGGTTCTGGGTGTATTTAGAGTCTGAAGAGACCTAGTTGCCACCGGGCAGCGTTACAGGGTGGCATCCTGTACACTGCAATCCCCGGGGGTCCCCCAACCCACGCCGCGGCTGCAGCCAGCGCCCCGGGAGCTGGCTGATCGCGGAGGTGCACTTCCGCAGGCTGAGGAGCCACTGCCCTCGTCCCCCCGGGGACACCTGCCCGCGGTTACCTGCGGGACCGCGGCTCTCCGCAGCAGCCCGTTGGCCGCCGGGAGATGCCCGACCCCCGGCGCCTGCGCCGCGCCCTCCGCGGGGTCCGCGCCGTTCTCCCCCGAGCCTTCCTCCGGCGCCGGGAAGAGCCCGCAGCGGCGCTGGAAGCGGGCGACCAGCTGGGAATCCTGCAGGCTCCGAAGCAGCCCGGCCATGGTGCGTCCCGGCCCGCGCTCTGCAGCCGCAGCCGCCACCCCGGGCCTCCGGATGCCCTCGGCTCGCGCCGCCGCTCCCTCCGGGCACACGCCGAGCCCGCAGTCCGGGCGGGGCCCCGGGCCGGGCCAACAGGTGCGCCGCCCGGTCCTAGCGCCCGCCCCGCGCGGGCGTCCAGTGCCCGCCTCTGCCTTGCGCAAGGCACTTCCCCCTTCCTTTCCGCCCGGAGGGCTCGGGCGGCCACGGTGTCCCGCCCGCGGCAACCGGACCGAGGAGCACGGGTGTGTAAACTTGCGGCTCTCTTCGCGCGCCCGCTGCCCACCCACGACGGGCGCAGACGTGACACTGGAGGGGAGCGGCCGAGCCTGCATGCACCTGCTCCGGCCGATCCCGTAGCGAGCTTCCTTTCAACGCCTGAGCCTGAGGTGAGGTCGGATGTCCACACCCTGCCGGCGATTCCCGCCTTTGCTCGCTTCCTGCTAGACTAGCTCCCAGGAAGTATAGCGACCCCCCCCCAGGGAAAATTCCCAAGTCCTTTCCACACTCTACGTGATGCAACGTCTCCCCAGAGCCCCGAGCACCCGCGACCTTGCCCAAGAACCGAGCAGATTCAAAGTGGGGCTTGAGTCATCGCCTGTCGCTGTCTTGTGATTTGGCAACTGGGGAACACTTAGGTAGGTGGGAGGGAACGCTCTCGTTTCTCGGTTTTCCCCGTTGAGAACGAAGATGCTTAGCGCCGTTTTCTTTCTACTATTTAAAAAAAAATGACGCTGGGAAGATTAACCCACACCCTGTGAAGACTTTAGGCCCGGAGAAAACAAGGCGCTCAAGGACTGGGAAAGGCGCCTCCCTGTACCTGTTCCAGCTTCCGAGCTCTCTGCAGGATAGCAGCAAAGAAAATGACCCCCACGATAGGTGTACCTCCTCGCTCCTTAACCTCTCTCCGGGGGCTCTGCACCTCTTCGCAGGGAGAGAGAGGCAACAGTCAAATCAGGCCCAGGTGACCAGCCTGCAACAAAAGTGCAATTCAGTCCTTCCGTCTCCAGTTTGTGGCAGAAGGCTGTGAATTTCCTGGCTGCCCATGCAAAGCCTGCTAAGTGGTTGTGTAAACGATGATGCTGCGTGAACACCTGCCACTAACTCGTATTTATCCAGTGGTCCTTTTAGGCCTGCAAGTCTTTGGGATGTGACTTTCTGCAATGAGTTTCTCTCCCTCATCCCCTAGTTTCTGCTTACCTTGCTTCTCAGTCCCATCTGGACAGCAAGGTCAAGGGGACGGAGAGACAGCACCCGAACTCTTGGCGGATGACATTTTCCTCTTACAGAAGAAGCACAGAGATGCTGTGACACCCCAGCTGTGTCGCACACAGAGCTGTTTGGATCAGGAGGCAGAACCCTCCCTCCCCCATCCTGTTTGCTGTCATTTACAGACAGTGGAACAAAACTCTGTGGTTTAGTTTTAAAAGCTGGAGAGATAGTACTTCAAAACCTGTTCTGTTTGTATGTTAAGGAAATATTTTCTCTCAATGAAGGCATTTGCGTCATGACGTCCTACATGGAAGGCTTCAATTTTTCTTTCTCCCAACTAAGAAAAAGAAAAAAAGAAAGCAAAGCAAAATGTGGACCACATAGCCTAAGTGTAATGCCAAAGAATTATATTTTCCTTCAGAGCATTTTATCTCTCTGGAGGTTTAGGTCCTGATTGTAGTTTTCAGTGAATCTCCTGGAGTAAGTCACTATGTGCCTCAGTTTATTCCTGTAATTAGACAATAATCCTTACTTCTTAACTATCTTGTAAGGCTATTCTAAATAGACTTGAGATGAGCTCTGTAAGGTAACTGGTGAGATAGCCGTAACAATGTGTTCACTTTGGGGAAGGACCGGCAGGAGAGTTTGGTTCTGAACACCTTGTGGTTGGTACACTTCCCAGGGCCTTTCTTCTCAAGCAAAGGCTGATGTTCTGAAAGTAAATTTCATCTGTACCTGTTCCAGCTTTCGAGCTCTCAGCAGGAGAGCAGCAAAGAAAAGAAAGCAGAAACTCATCTATCAAAAATCAGTATCTGGGCGGCACCTGTGGCTCAAAGGAGTAGGGCGCCGGCCCCATATGCCGCAGGTGGGGCCAAAAACCACACACACACACACACACAAAGTCAGTGTCATTAGGAGACGTGATAGGGCTATAAGATTGCTCTAGCTGTGCAGAGATGTTAAACAATCCTGAAGTCATGCAAGAAACAAACACAAAAGCAAAAACAAAAAAAAGTTAAGTGGATGCCAGAGAAATAACCTGTGGTTCCTTGGTAAAATAGCCATACCTGGGAGAATAATTTTGCTACTTTTGGTAACAGAAATTAAGTTATTGGTATTTGGCTCAATTGTGTATATGTAACAATTACAAAATGGTAATGCATAGCACTTTATAAGAATCAATGATGGATATAGGGTAAATGTCAAGCCACTGTAACAAAGAAACCTCAAAATTCAGTGGCTTGAAGAGTATAGACATTTACTTCCCTTTCACAGATCAGTTCCAAGGCAAGCAGTTGGGGTTGGTAGGAAGCTCTGCTCCACGACAGGCCTTGGTGACTTAGATTCATTTTCTCTCATTATTCCACCATGCCCTGGAACTGAACCCTAGTTTATCGTCCTCTTTTGCATGATCGAAGCTGAGTTATAGGTACATCTGATGTCTAGTTCCTAAAGAGGAGAAGAGAACAAGTATCCTGAGCAGCAATTTCTTATTAAGCAAGTGAGGCAAAAGTTCACACATCCCTTTCACTGACACTCCCTCATGGCCTCAAAGAATTGAAATGTCATCTCTAGCAGGGCAGCCTCATGTCCAGCTTAAACTATGTGTTGTGAAAGAAGAGGAGGACAGCCAAGTGTGGTGGCTCATGTCTGTAGTCCAAGCAACTTGAGAGGCTGAGGGCAGATGGATCACTTGAGTTTAGGAGTTCAAGGTTGCAGTGAGTTATGATGGTGCCACCGCACTCTAGCCTGGGTGACAGAGCAGAGGCCCGAGGACAGATTTTTTTTTTGGTGGACACTCAGCAGTCTCCACCAGGGTATGAAAACAAACTAATATTATTTAAAATGTTGTACAATAAAAATCCATGTTATAATTCAACCATGATCTGTGAGTTTTATACATAGGCAATTTGTCATTAATTTCGCACATTCTAAATACTCATGTGTGGATATAATTTTTTAAAAGAAGTCATTAGAAATAAATCATTTCAAAGGACGACTGGTATGCCTTTAGTGAATTAAAATGAAAAAATTAAAGGAAAATGACATTAAAATACCTTCACTTTTAAAGGAAAAAATTTGGTATTGATTGCATTTTAAATTCTGATTTAGAGTTGTTTTATCTACAGAGCAGGTTACTTCCAAATTACAACTCAACTATTCAGTTTTCAACTGAGTGATGTTTCCTGGACAGTTATACAAACTTCGGGCCTTGTGTTGATGATCTGCTTCTACACAAGTTTCCCCACAAATAGTAATTTAAAACAACAGTTATCTTTGATGTTTTAGTGGGTCAGGAATCCAGTGTATCTTATAGCACCTGGCCCTGGGTTTTTCACCAGGTGCAGTCAAGGTGTTCGTGGAGGCTGTTGTCGTCTTACAGGCTCAACTGTAAGTGGATTAGCTTCTACAGTCGCTCAGCTAGTGCTTGGTAGATTTCAGTTCCCGTGGGCTATTTTTCAGAGGCTGCCTTCCCTTCCTCCCCATAGGACAGATCATTATATGCCCCTTTTCTTCATCAAAACAAGCAAATGAGAAAATCCAGAGATACAGAAAGAGTCTGAAAAAGACAAAGGAGAAGTCTTTCATAATACAACCTAATCTTGGAAAAACCATCCCAATACATTTATCATATTCTGCTTCATAGAATTAAGTCTCTATGTGCAACCTACACTTGAGGACAGAAGGAAGGATTAATCTTAATCACTCCCTCTGAATGTGAAGGTTAAGAGGAGGGACTATTGGGAGCCAGGGGTTTGAGGTTGCAATGATGCCAGTGGACTCCAACCCAGGCAGCAGAGAGAGACTCTTGCCTCAAACAAGAAAGATTTGATAATCTCAATGCTACTTGACCTATTCTAGATCATATAGAAAGTTTTCTTGGCTGGGCACAGTGGCTCAAGCTGTAGTCATAGCACTCTGGGAGGCCCAGGCAGGTAGATCACCCATAGTCCCAGCTACTTCGGAGGCTGAAGCGAGAGTATCTCTTGAGCCCAGGAGTTTGAGGTTGCTATTATTTATGACATGGCACTCTACCCAGGGTGACAGTGCGATTCAGTCTCAAAAAAAAAAAAAACAAAACAGAAGAAAAAGAGAAGTTTTCAAAATTCTTTTTATAAAGCAATTTTATTGATCTTAAAACCCGAAATAGTACCAAAAGGAAGCAGCAGAATACTTGTGCTTATGACTATGATTCAAAAATCTTAAAATGCTAGCAGTTAGACTCCAACAACTAATTTATAAAACAAAAACTTCATGATGCCAGGAGGTTAAAAATTAGAAAATCAATCAATATTCTCCATCCTATTAACTAAGGAGAAAAATCATATGATATGGTAGGGATTGAATTGTCCCCCTACCCCCAGAAAAAAAGATAACCCTGACTCTCAATATCTCAAAATGTCATCTTATTTGGGAATAGAACTATTGCAGATGTAATTAGGGTGAAGCCATACTCTACACGTAACTATCCCTAATCTGAAAATCAAAAATCTGAAGTCCTCCAAAATTTGGCACCTTTTGAACGATGACATAACAACTCAATGAAAGTGCTCATTGGAACACTGCAGATTTCAGATTTTCAGAAGACATATGCTACACCAATATGATACAAATATTCCAAAATCCAAAAAAAATGAAAACCTGAAACACTTCTGGCCCCAAGCATTTTGGATAAGGGATACTCAAGCCTGTATTAGAGGGGGGGCTTCTAATCCATTATTCCCTACGTGCTTGTGCGCACCTGTGAAGACAGAAACACTTACGGGAACATCCTGTGATGATAAAGGCAGAGATTAGAGTTCTGGGGCTACAAGCCAAGGAATGTCAAAGATTGCTGGCAAACCACAGAAGCCAGAAAGAGGCTCGGGAGAATTCCCCTGCACACTTTAGAGGGAGCATAGCTTCTAGCTTCTAGAACTATGAAACAACACATTTATATTGTTTAATGCCATCTTGTTTGTGGTACTTTGTCCCAAAAACCTTAGGAAATGAACACGTGGTTTGGGGGATAGATGTAGAAGAGTTATTTGTTAAAATTTAATACTCTTGTCAAACTTAATAAAATAGGAACGTTTGGTGTGTCTGGGGTCAGTCAACAAATGTTCTTGGTTGGGTGGAAAGTTGAGTAATGGGAGATAATTTAGGAAAGATAAATCATGTCTTCTCAGTAAGAAGTCCTGGACACCAGGTTATAACATTTATAATATATGTTTGAGGCAGTGAGAAGTCTTTGAAAAGAAAATAAAGAACATTAAAAAAGCCCCAAAATTAATTGGGAAGTTTGCTACTGGATGAATGATATCTGGAAGAAGGGAAATACTGGAGATCTGGAGATTCGTTGCAAACCCATTTCAATAATTCAGATTTAAAAAGACTTCTTCAAGGGAAGAAATTTCCCTCATTGCATATATAAGCAAATATGAATCTACTAATTTTTCTCTTTTTTTAAGCACCAATGATAGCATCCTTACATAATATTCTCTGTCTTGCTTTTCTCATTTGCAATATACTTAGAAATTATTCCGAATCAGTATGAAAAGACCTCTTTCATTCTTTTCTACTGCAACACAATATTCTATACACTGTAACTTTATTTTTACAGTTCTCATTCAAGTTGTTTCTAAACAATAATACTACAAATAGCGAGGTAATAACTTTTGTTCCCACCTGCACTTCTGTACAATAGAAAGAACTTTTGATGGGTCAAAAGTTCTGTGCACCTGTTAGGTATTGCTAAATAGACCTCTAGGGAATGATGTACCAACTTCCACTTCAGTCAACGAAATATCTTTTTCTTCTCTACCCTTGACTGTGCAATATTATTAGACTTTTTGATCTTTGTCAATCTGATATCACTAGTATGGTATCTCATGGTGGTTTTAATTTCACACATCTTTCATTGTGAGTGAGGCAAACCATCTTTATTCAATGGAGTTAGAAATGTCAACACCTGCCTAGCCCCATCAATTGCAGGGAAAATGTTAGATCTCTGGTCTCCCAACTTGAATGCCACGTTTTCTACAATGTCAGGAAAATCCAGTCCAGTGTTTGCCACAGTACAGAGTTGGTGCTGGTACTAGAGTATCTTTGAGAGCCACAAGACTACATTGGGGATTGGGAAGGGGAACAAAATTGGTCTGGAAAACCTGCTCCAACCCAGAGCTAAGTGAGTCGGTCTGGTAGGCTGTCCAACCCTTTGGCTTCTCTGTGCCACACTGGAAGAAGAGTTGTCTTGGGCCACACATTAAATGCATAAACACTAACAAAAGCTGATGAGCTAAAAAAAAAAGTCTGTGCATAATTTTCCTGATATTGATAAAAATTGATCAAGTACTAAGTTTAATAATTAATTAGTTTCCTAAGACTACTGTTACAAATTACCATAAACTCAGTAGTATCAAAAAACAGAAATTTGTCAAACTTATTAACTGTTACTTCTGGAGGCCAGAAGTCCAAAATCAACTTGTCCACGAGGTGATTGCACACGTCTCCCAGAGTCTGGTGTCTGCCATTCCATGGTTCGTGGTGGTATCATTCCTGTACCTTCTTCCCCTGTTCTTCTGGGACGTTATCCCTGTGTCATACTCTGTGTTCAACTTTCCCTCTGCTTATCAAAATAGTAGCCATTGGATTCAGGTAACGCTGATCCAATATGACCTCATCGTAACGAGATCACATCTGCAAAAACTCTGCTTCCAAATAGAGTTACGATCACCGATTCTGAGTAGACATGAATTTGGGGGGATTCTGTTCAACCAGTACAGGCACTTACTTTGTGCCAGGTATGTGCTCAGCACCTTCACACCATAACTTACACAATCTCATTTTATTTTTCCAGCAGCCATGAGAGATAGGCATCATCATGCATTTGACCATATATACTAGGCGGCGTTCCAGACCTGGAAGTATGTCAGTTAGAGAGACAGATCCCCTGGATCATGCAATTTATATCTTAGTAGGGGAGGCAGCTATTGGGAATTGGAATAAGCATGTACCTTTAGGGAGTGACAAGTGCAATGGAGAGAAGCAGGGTGGGTGGGTGAAGAAAACACATTTTTAGGTGAAATGGTCACCCGTGAGGAGGCGATATTTATACACAGATCTGAAAGAAAGGGTCACAGCGTCAATAGCAGGAGAAAGAGCATTCCAGACAGACGACACCACAGTGGTTAAGAACTTGAGGGAGGCACAGACTCAGCACATCAGAGCAACCCCCAGGCAGCCTGGCTGGAGAGTCTGATTGGGGGGAGGTGTGCAGAGGCCTGATCAAGGTGGGCCGCGTAGGCTGTAATGAGGAGTCATAGTCCCAGTTTACAGATGAGGAAACTGAGGCTGAGAGATAAGAACATGCCCAAAGCTACACAACAAGGAAGTGGTAGAACAATTGAACCCCAATCTGTTTGACTCCAAAGCCTGTGCTCTTAGTTAATAAACTACGTTTTATTCCTGAGATTTATCTTTTTTACTTTTGTACTGAAAAGTATTCTCAGGGTGTTGTAAGTGCTCACCGGATGCTGATTCAGTAAACGTTGTTCTAGATAAAGAGCTCACATCTTTTAGCACTCAAAGTTTACAACTCATTTCGATATTATTACATTTAAATTATACAGCAGCCCAGGGAGACAAGTAGTTTTATCTTCATTTTATGGAGGAGAAGACTGAGGCTCAGAGATGTGAGCTGATTTCTCCCCAAGTTACAAATGTATTGGATATGTTTTGAGGGTTCCATCATCTCAAAAATGCATCCGTGAGCGCACTCCCCTCCTCCTCCCCAACCCTCCTCCATCCCTGACCCAGGGGAAGGGAAAAGACTGGAGGAGAGGTTGGCTGCCATGTTTGAGACAGATAACCCAGCTGCCTCGCAGGAGCTCACAGGGGCGCTGGAGATGCTTCTTCCTTGGGAATTCAAATTCAGAGATACTAGTCAGTATCTGGTGAATTGAGAAGAAAATTCAAAAACTGGAGATTGCACTGTGGGGCAGGAAACTTTGTCATGTGCTAATGAGGGGGAAATCAAGTAGACACCCTGCAAAGTCAGACAGGGGGAGCGCCGACCCCTGCCAGCTCTCTGGGGCCTGCTTCCAGCCTCTCCTGGGAGGTTCTGGCTGCTTTTGGATTCCCTCTGAATTTTATTTATTTACTTATTTATTTTTGTAGAGACAAGAGTCTTACTTTATCGCCCTCGATAGAGTGCTGTGGCGGCACAGCTCACAGCATCCTCCAACTCCTGGGCTTAGGAGATTCTGTTGCCTCAGCCTCCCCGAGGAGCTGGGACTACAGGCACCCGGCAATTTTTTTGTTTTGCAGTTTGGCCGGGGCTGGGTTCAAAGCTGCCACCCTCGGTATATGGGGCCGGCACCCTACCCACTGAACCACAGGCACCACCCACCCAATTCTCATAGATTTTAGAATGGAAAGGCCAAGAAACAAACCTAGAAAATTTTAACTGGATCTGACAGAAGACAACATCAAGGTAGTCTTCCCTCTCACCATGCCAGATGCTTACACAACATCAAGGTCATTTTCATTTCAACAACATATAAAAGAGAGTCCTCAAAGAAAATGTATGGTATGACCCACGTAACCCATGGTATGACCCACATAACCCATGTCACCACACCTTTTGTCTGCGTTGTCACTATTTCCTCAAAGTCTCCCAGGACGAACACCCTCCCAATCATGGTGAAAGCTTAACTAGAGTATCCCAGGGGCCGGAGGAAAGCTAAGCAGACGAGGTCAGCTGTTCTGCTTCAGCTTTGCTTCTCAGACTCCATCCTGCAGGCCACACTTTTCTGGCTTCAGCTCTCACCTAGGCTTCCCAAAGTGCTGGGATGGACTTTTCATCGGTCACACTGTGGGAGTAAAATCTACCTCTGAATTCTTGTTCATAAATTCCCCATTTCTGGACTCGGAGCCTATAACTCAGCAGCTAGGGCGCCAGCCACATACACCGGAGCTGGCAGGTTCAAATCCAGCCCAGGCCTTCCAAACAACAATGACAACTATAACCAAAAAATAGCTAGGCATTGTGGCAGGGACCTGTAGTCCCAGCCCCTTGGAGGCTGAGGCAAGAGAATCGCTTAAGCCAAGAGTTTGAGGTTGCTGTGAGCTGTGACGCCACGGCACTCTACCCACGGTGACATACTGAGACTATCTCAAAAAAAAAAAAATTCCCATTTCTATCACTTGGAGAGGCCTGACTCAGACACAGACACCAGGAACTAGCAGAGCGTGGAAAGAGAGGCTCTAACACTCAAACCTGGGCGGCTTCCCACCTTTACATCTTAGTGACTGGGTCACCAAGGCCCTTCCACCCCCTTCCTACTGAGATGGCTTTTTGCTGCCATGGAAACTGCCAGTTTCTCCTCTCTTCAGTCCCTTGTGGCGTTGTAGAAGGCTGCATAGTCCAGGGTTCCTAGGAGATTCTGGGACTCAGGGAGTCTTTGGATACTACTTTACCTCCTGATCAATCAGACTACTTCCTGGGCTTTGCTGGAACTCTAGCCTCTTTACACAGGCAATGCATTTTGAGAGCCAAGCAATCTTTTGGTGCTAAGCCCTTTTAAAATTTGCAAACTCCTATGTAAGAAATCAGTAACAGGCAGGATGTTTTTAAACCTATAAATGCTAACCTATATCTTTGCATCTATGTTGTATAAAGTACCTAAGCACTAATAGCATTATCAGATGAGAAACTTATCATGTGGAAAAACTGCTGAAAGCCTTGGCTGCAGGGACTATGCAGTTTACTGGGATTTTGGAGGGTAAAGCATGGCATTCATCCCATGTTGTTAAGGGTAAACCCCTTTGTTTCTATAATGAAAAACATTTCTTTTTTCTATTTGGACATTTTCAATAACCCACCAAACACAAATGCTCTCCTTCAAAAATAAAGAAATGGGGAAAGGGGCGGGGGGGGGGAGGATGGCTGGAGGGAGGGCGATTGGTGGGATCACACCTACGGTGCATCTTAGAAGGGTACAGGTGAAAATTACTAAATGTAGAATATAAATGTTTTCATATAGTGATTAAAAGGCCATAAAGGCTATGCTAAATAGTCCAATGAAAATATTTCAAAATGTATATAAAGTTAGCACATTGTGCCCCATGATTGCACCAATGTACACAATTATAATTTAATAAAAATTTTTAAAAAAAATAAAGGGAGAAAAAAATACATTACGTTCACCATTAAAAAAAAGTTGAACACAATAACAACAGGAATCTGCATACTCATACAAAAACATGGAAACTAAATAACCTTATGCTGAATAATAGCTGGGAGATAGATGAGATAAAGAAGGAAATTACTAAATTTGGGGGAAAAAATTACAATGAAGACACAAATTATCAGAATCTGTGGGATACTGCAAAGGCAGTCCTAAGAGGGAAATTTATAGCACTGCCAGGCTTCCTCAAGAGACCAGAAAGAGAGGAAATTACCAACTTAATGGAACATCTCAACCAACTGGAAAAGGAAGAACATTCCAATCCCAAACCCAGCAGAAGAAAAGAAATAACCAAAATTACAGCAGATTTAAATGAAATTGAAAAGAAAAGAATTGGGCGGCCCCTGTGGCTCATCGATTAGGGCGCCAGCCCCATATATCGGAGGTGGCAGGTTCAAACCCAGCCTCGGCCAAACTGCAAAACAGAAAAATAGCCGGGTGTTGTGAAGGCGCCTGTAGTCACAGCTGCTAAGGAGGCTGAGGCAAGAGCATCGCCTAAGCCCAGGAGTTGGAGGTTGCTGGGAGCTGTATGACACCATGGTACTCTACTGAGGGGGATAAAGTGAGACTCTGTTTCTACAAAAAAAAAAAAAAAAGAAAGAAAAAAAGAAAGAAAGAAAAGAAAAGAATTATACAACAGATCAATAAATCAAAAAGTAGGATTTTTGAAAAGGTCAATAAAATTGACTAACCTTTGGTTAACCTAACTCGGAAAAAAAAAAAGAGTAAAATCTCTAATTTAATCAAACAGAAAAAGTAAAGACAAAATAACAACAGACTCCTCAAATTCAAAAAATCCTTAATAAATATTACAAAAAAAATCTATTCTCAGAAATACAAAAATCTGAGAAATTGACCAACACTTGGAAGCACACCACCTTCCTAGACTAGCCAGAATCAAGTGGAAATATTGAACAGGGCTATATCAAGTTCTGAAATAAAATCAACTATACAAAATCTCCCCCCAACCCCCACAAAAAAGCCCAGGACCAGATGGCTTCACATCAGGATACTACCAAACCTTTAAAGAGGAACAAGTACCTATATTACTCAATCTTTTTCAAAATATAGAAAAAGAAGGAATATTATCCAACACATTCTGTGAAGCAAACATCAACTTTATCCCCAAACTAGGGAAAGACTCAACAAGAAAAGAAAATGATAGACCAACATCACTAATAAATATTGATGCAAAAATATTCCACAAGATCCTAGCAAACAGAATCCAGCAACACATCAAACAAATTACACACCATGACCAAGTGGGTTTTATCTCAGGGTTTCAAGGATGGTTAAATATACATAAATCTATAATATAATTCAGCACATAAACAAATTAAAAAACAAAGACCATATGTTTCTATCAACTGATGCAGAAAAAGCCTTTGATAATATCCAGCATCATCAGAACACTTAAGAAAATAGGTATAAAAGTGACATTTCTTAAACTGATAGAGGCCATGTATTGCGACCTACAGCCAATATCGTCTTGAATGGAGTTAAATTGAAATAATTTCCATTTATATCAGAAATCAGACACGTTTGCCCATTGTCTCCACTGCTTTTGACATTATAATAGAAGTCTTAGCCATCGCAATTAGGCAAGAAAAAGCAATCAAGGATATGCATATAGGGTCAGAAGAGATCAAACTTGTACTCTTCGCAGATGATATGAGCTGGAAAACACAAGGGATTCTATTAGAAAACTCTTAGAAGTGATCAAGGAATATAGCAGCATGTTAGGTTACAAAATCAATACCCATAAATCTGGAGTCTTCATATATAGCAACAATAGTGAAGCTGAAAAAACAGTCAAGGACTCTACTCCATTCATAGTACAGCTGAAAAAGATGAAATATTTTGGAGTTTACCTAACAAAGGATGTGAAAGATCTCTATAAAGAGAACTATGAAACTCTAAGAAAAGAAATAGCGGGCAGCGCCTGTGGCTCAAAGGAGTAGGGCACCGGCCCCATATGCCGGAAGTAGTGGGTTCAAACACAGCCCTGGCCAAAAACTGCAAAAAAAAAAAAAAAAACAGCTGAAGATGTGAACAAATGGAAAAATATACCAAACACATGGCTGGAAAGAATCAACATTGTTAACATGTCCATATTACCCAAAGCAATACACAATTTTAATGCAATCCCTATTAAATCTCCACTGTCATACTTTAAAGATCTCAAAAAAATAATACTTCATTTTATATGGATTCAGAAAAAACCTCAAATAACCAAGACATTACTCAGAAATAAAAACTAAACAGTAAGAATCATAGTACCAGACCTCTGATTATACTATAAATCAATAGTGATCAAAACAGCATGGTACTGGCATAAAAACAGAAAGGTAGATGTATGGAACAGAAGAGAGAACCAAGTAAGGAACCCAGCTACATACCATTATTTGATCTTTGACAAGCCAATTAAAAACATTCGGTGGGGGAAAGACTCCCTATTTAACAAATGGTGCTGGGTGAACTGGCTGGCAACCTGTAGAAAACTAAAATTGGACCCATACCTTTCACCATTAACTAAGATAGATTCTCACTGGATTAAAGATTTAAACTCCACCCATACTCCCCCCTCCCCACAATTGGTGGGATCACACCTACGGTGCATCTTAGCAGGGTACTGGGGAAACTTATTAAATGTAGAGTATCAATGTCTTTATATAGTGATCAAGAAAATGCCATGAAGGCTATCTGTAACAGTACGATCAAAACATTTCTGAT
>CAUYON010040905.1:0-11214 GCA_963573935.1 Arctocebus calabarensis
AAGTATCTCAAGAATGGAAGAAAAAGTATCCAATGTACTCAGCCCTAATATGAAGCTAATTTATAGCTTTCATATGAAGGCTAAAACCCAATTATAGCACAAGAATACAGGGAAAAGGGAAAGGGAGGGGAGGGGAGGGGGAAGGATGGATGGAGGGAGGGCAATAGGTGGGATCACACCTACGGTGCATCTTAGCAGGGTACTGGTGAAACTTGTTAAATGTAGAATATTAATGTCATCATATAGTGATCAAGAAAATGCCATGAAGGCTATCTTTAACAGTACGACCAAAATATTTCAGATTGTATATGAAATCAGCACATTGTGCCCCATGATTGCACCAATGTACATAATTATGATTTAGTAAAATTATTTAAAAAAAGGAAAAAAGAAAAAAGAAAAAAGTCAAGAGAAAGACTAGAAGAAATAGGAAGGTAAAGAGATGCAAAATTAAGAAAAATGATGAAATTTGAAAAATGAATTTAGTAAACTCAACACCTCATACAAATTTCAAAAGGAGAAGAGAGAAAATGAAGAGAAGAAGAAATAATCTAAGAAGTAAAAGTTCTGTTATTATCAAGTCTTCAGAGTGAGGGCTGAGTTGGGTAAATGAAAAAAGCAGAGAAAAGAAAAGCAGAACCAGACTCATTATGATAACATTTCAGAACAGTACATGTATAAAATAAGAATATGATTCCAGGAGTTCACATTCTACATTTTCATAAATGCGAAGACTTTGTAAGATTATCTCCCATGTACTAGTGTTGTGAAAATTATATTGGAATAAAATCCAGCAAAACAAGAGAAAACTAAAGGAAGAAAAACTTAATGTTGAAGAGAGAGATGCTAATCAAGTGTACAAAAGAATTACTGGAAGATCATTATGCAGAATTACTGGAAGACAGTGGTCACTATCACTATACTGGAAGAGAAAGAAAACATAAAGTCTAAATTTGAACATGAAAATCTGTTGAGGTGAGAAAAAAATCATTTTGAAAAGAAAATATGTTATATTTGATATAAATGGTGTGATTAAGAAATTTGAAAATATGATATACTTGATATAAGTGGTGTGATAAGAAATTTGAATATCTTCGTCAGGCGCAGTGGCTCATGTCTGCAATCCTAGCATTCTGGGATGTGGAAGCGAGTAGATCACCTGAGCTCAGAAATTTGAGACCAGCCTAAGAAAAGGGATACCCCATCTCTACTGAAAAAATAAAAATAAAAATAGCCAGGCATTGTGGCAAGTGCCTGTAGTCCCAGCTACTCAGGAGGCTAAGACAAGAGGCTCAATTGAGCCAAAGAGTTTAAGGTTGCTGTGATCTACAATACCATGGCACTCAATGCCAAGGCAACTGAGACTCTCAAAAAAAAAAAAAAAAGAAAGAAAGAAAGAAAGAAATTTGAATATCTAATTCATGTAGTAAAGGTGATTTATGTTTCTTTTCTTAAGACAAAGCAAAAAGAATGGCAGTCAGAAACTATAGGATAAATTTAAATTTTTACAAGTTAGTTATAATACAAATGTAAGTCAAATAAAAATTTGGCACATTTTGGAGGAATTCATGTGAGATGGACAAAACTTACATATGGTAAAAGATAAGAGGTTTCATTTATTTCTATTTTTGTAACATTTCTGATTTGAATGGCACAGGTTTAGAGACAGAATTTATTTTCCTTCCAATTGTACTAGTTGGTTTTATAGTGAATAATGTTTCTGCAATCTTAACACTTTAAGTGATGTTTATTGATTTTATTTTTATGGTTTTATTCTCTGCTGAAATTCTCAATCTTTTGAGAATTGCTCTAATTTACTGAACATATTAAGCATGATTAATTTGTATAACATTTGTATGTAATGATGATTTATGGATTCCTGTGTATCTGTATTTATTATATGTTGTTCCTCTTTTTTATCCTACTTTCTCTTCTTCCTCCTCTTCTTTTTCCTCCTTTTTGTTCTTTTCTTCTTCTTTAATCAAATATTGTCTTTTAGATTCTTAATTATTTTTGTACAGGTGCTGAACATTATTTATGAAAGCTCACAGAATTAATTTGAGGCTTCTAATAATGTTAGATTTCTCTAGAGCGGATTTATGCCTACTTCTGAGGAATTAGATGTTTCCAGTACTGTGCTTCAGTTTCATCCCATTTCAAGATCTCTGTTTTTCCTAGAATATGGCCTGTTAGAGTCTCAAATCAAAAATCTTGGTTTGCTAGGGCTCCACCCACACGTAAGTCTTGATAAGGCTAGTAAGGTTTAGTAAGACTATTAAAAATAAAACTCAATTTCTCAGTAACATATATTAGAATTAAAATCTACCACTGAGCATGAAAATTTACCTTCTTTGGTCCAAACAAGTTGGATGCCATTACTGGAAGCAGGAATCCTTTTATTGGTTTCTAATAATGACAGACTATTATACACAAAGTGTAGAGACCTAAATGTATTTTCAGCACAAATACTATAAAACTTGCTATTACAGAGGAACTGGTTAATCATCCCTTACCTGAAATGCTTGGGATCAGAAGTGTTTTGAATTTCAGATGTTTTTGGATTGTGGGATATTTATATTGCTTTTACCAGTTGAACATTCCAAATCTGCAAATCCAAAATACATTCTGCTCCAATAAGCATTTGCTTTCAGCATCATGTTAGCGCTCCAAAGGTTTTGGGGTTTGGACCATTTTGAATTTCAGCTTTTTAGATTTTGGATGCTCAGCTGGGAAAGATTTCTGTGAAAGAAGTAAGAAAGTAGAGAGTAAAGGGGAAGTGGAGAGTGGCAAGGGGTTCCTATTAATATTTCCTCACTTTACATGCTGGGGATTTAAGACATGCCTGACGTTGGTGGAACTGAAACTAGGGGTGTTGAGCATGTTCGTTAAAATTACAAAATAATAGAGAAACCTATTAACAATAGCAACCATGTAACTAAAAACTTCAGGGGTAGTAGGAAGGTGGGGAGATGTAGAATATGGAGAAATAAAATCCTCCTCTTTCATAACTGTGGTCAAAAAAATGCTGAATGCTTATAAATCAACTTCACTTAGAAATGTCACTGTAAACACCAGGTCTAAACACAAGCAGGCTAAAAATTGTTATCTCCGTGGGAGTGGATGGGATCAGAACTGATAGAAGACAAATTATTTGGCTTTTTTTTTACTTATGATTAGTTCCGAAGAAGTCATAAACATTTTTACAGAGATGTACTACTTAAGCTGCATTTTAATGGATAGTTAAGCTTTTCTCCCCTTGGCTTAAAAATGGGGGGTCATTATTAGCAGAGGAAATAGTTTGAGAAAAAAACTGGGGCATATGACATGACGTGTTTTAGAAATGGCAAAACCTGTAGATCGCAGCATCCATGTGAGGGGTGGAGTGGTAGGAAATAAGAAACACCAGGGAACTAGAGGCTTGAGCATAAAGGCTTTTGAAGCTTGAAGTTTTTGTCCAAGATTTTTAATATAAGAGCCTGAAAGGTGGGTCAGTATTGCAGGGGATACTGGAGGTAAAGCAATCTCAGAGAACACAAGGAAAAAGTGTAATAATTCTTTACGTACTTAGCAAGAAGGGTCTATAAAGTATATAAAGAAGATCTTTGCCTGTTGTATATAGCAGATTGAATATACGACTTTTATATGTGCTAGAGGAACTCAATAAATATTTGTTGATTACTTTGGAACATGAGTAGTAGCTTGTAAAGATACAACAAGACAATTTATCTGAAAAGCTGTGCTTGTACCATGCTTCCTAAAGAACCGAGCTTTTACAAATTATCAGGTCTCGATGTATTTTGTGAAACATTGCCCTCATTCTCATTCAGCCCAGACTATCACTCTCGGCATTCACAAAAGTGTATACAGGTCATTTTTTAACTTTGCAGGTGGTAGGTATCACAGTAGCTAAAAATAATACCCATTTTTATCATTATAAATTCTGTGCCAGTCTGTTGGGCCCTTCAATTATGAACAACTTCAGATTCTTCTCTCTTCTCTGGAAGGGGGACCTGGAGAGGGCTTCTGTATTTAAAAACCTTTTCCCTTTAAATAAGGTATTAGTTACAAAAACGTTTTCCTCTATAAAGATTTTTAGGTTTGCTAAAAGTTCTGTAGTGTGAAAGGAAAGTTCACAATGTAATAGAAGTACCAGCAGTGTGTACTGATTTCTCATGTCTTAAAAGGGTGAGAAGCAAAGGTGCGGACTGCTTTCTCCATTTGTTATTAAAGTATGCATGTGGCTCCACATTCTCATCTGTATAAATATGGGTTAATGAGGGCTAACAAAGATGCTAAGAATCCAGTTAGGCAAAGCAAGAATACAAATGCTAGCTTAGTTACACTCCAACTATACTATTGATAGCCCACTCTTATAATAGGAATTTGAATGCTTTTTGGTGGCTGTGCTAATTGGCACCTAGATTCATACAGGACAAGAGATACATGAGGGTGTCTCTAGATAGATCTCTATCATCTCATCTCTTTAATGTATCAAGATCTGTTAGCAAATCTTGTATTGCTTATCTTTACTCTTGTTAAGGATTGAATTATATGCATCTCCAAACAGCCACTACCTCAAAATGTGACCTTCTATGGAAATAGGGTCATTGCTGATATTATTAGTTGTAAAATGGGATCCTACTGGAGAAGGCTGGACTCCTAGTTTAATATGACCGGACTGGTATTCTACTGAGAAGATGTGAAGGCATAGAGATCCTGGGAGAAGATCATATGAAGACAGAGGCAGAGACTAAAGGGATGTGGCCACAAGCTAAGGAATGTCTGAGGCTACCAGCAGCTGGAAGAAGAAAGCCTGCCCTAGAGGCTTCAGAGAGCATGACTGGATCCACATCTTGACTTTGGACTTCCAGCCTCCAAATCAATGAAAGAATAGATTTCTGTTGTTTTAAGCCACTCAGTTGGTGGTACTTTGTCATAAGCCCTGGGAAACTAAGGCACTTCTTCTGATCTCTAAATATATATGAATTGAAATATAAAATTAACCTCCCAGTTAAATTCAGCAATATCATTATAGCAACTCTCAATCTTTTGGTCCTACTGCCAGTTATACATTTTTATCATTCATTTTTTTCTGCACTTGTCTTCCTATGGGTTAGTTACCAAGCTCTTGCTTTGTAGACACAATAATTTACTTGATAATTTCTCTAGTAGATAATCCTTGCTTATATTTCATCCTTTTCTACTTTGTTTTCTTGTCTCTAAATACAGTTACACTGAACATATTGGTATGTAAATATTTGTCTACTTCTTTCACTAGTATTTTGGAATAAATATGTAAAAATAGAGTTACTGGCTTAAAGGACATGACATTTTTTAATATTCCTATTACGTTACCAAATTACTCCCCATAAATGTTATAGCAATTTATTAGTTGCACCTGACATTTTAAAAAGGACCTTTTAGAGCCCTTATAGAGCTGTATCCCGGCAAGAGAGATCTTAATTGCTTTTAACACACATGCATGGCCCCATACACACACACACATACACACATAACTCTTTTGGCTAACAGATATGTTAATTAGCTTGACTGTGTTAGTAACTATATGAGGTATATATGGTCATATACACATTTATATATAAATAAAAACATCAGATTGTATATAAATCCATGTAATTTTTATTGTCATTTATATTTTAATAAAGCTGGAGGGAAAGGTATTCTTTGATAATTTGACTATTAAGGGTTTATTGCTTTAATTTTCATTACCTAGAATATTAAAGTAGAAACTTTTCCCCACCAAATATTTACTAATGCTAAGTATTTCTTCTCTAATATGTGGGATATTGTTCTTCATTATTTTTTCTGAGAGTCTTTGCATGAAACCTATTTGTTCTTTACATATGGAGTATATTGACATTTTTCAGTGTTGCCATCTGTAACATGAAGGTAAGAATAAGTATTCTCGAGAGTTACAGTAAGAACTAGATATGCTGAACATACCAGGTACCAGGTACCTCAGAGTTTCATGGCAATGGGAACAGTTCATTGTAATTTCATATGAGGCTAAAATCAAATGGCCTTCATGTACTCAAACTTGCTTGCTCTCAGGTTTGGCAGCACAACTGCTTTGAGTACTTTTCAAATAAATCCTATTCTCACGTGTTAGCCATCTTGATCTCTTTCTGTCACACTCTCTGTATATTTTGTTCAGGTTGAACCAACATAGAGGAGTTAGCTGAGCTGGAAACTCAGTGTGTAAAAATCCAAAAGGCATGGAAATGCATGTGTTGTGAGATAAATGTTCACATATGAATTTCAGGTGTTCTTAAGTCATTTTAGATAAGTCATTTTTATGTCTCCGTTTCCCCTTTTGTAAAATGGTGAATTAATAAAGTTAACTATCTCATAGATTATTGTGAAGATTGAATAAACTTTATCAATTATCTGTTGCCACATACCATATTACCCCAAATGTAGCTGCTTAAAACAATAATGAACACTTATTATCTCTCTAGTATCTATGGGTTAGGAATTCTAGAGAGGTTTAGCTGGGTGGTTCTAGTCTGAGGTTCCATGGAGATGTAATCAGGAACTTATCTGGTGTTGTAGTCCTTACAGGTTTGTCTAGGGTTGCGGGATCTATATCCAAAATGAAGGCTCATGTAGCTGGCAAGTCTGCACTAGCTTCTGGCAGGATGTCTAAGTTTCCTGCCATGTCCATCTTTTTCGGGGCCTGCTTGAGCATCCTACCAACATGGCAACAGGCCTCTGCATAACCCAAGAAAGCAAACAAGCAAGGAGAAATTTGCAAGGCCTTTTTGACCAATCCTCAAAAGTCTCACACCATCACTGCTGTCATATTCTAATCATTAGGAACATGTTACTAATTGTGACCTACACTCAAGAGGAAAAGAATTAGACCTAGCCTTTTGAAGAAAGGAATATCAAAGAATTTGGGGGCTTATTTTCAATCACATGACCAATGCGGGTGATACATTTAGCAGAGATAGCCTGTAGGTGAAGTTAGAAAATACTACCCATGATGTCATCATACTTATCATCATTACCCATAGCCTTATCACTAAAGGATTGCTGTAGTGTGGTTGTTGGGTACATGTGAAGTATGGTTGAAAATGAAGCTGTATAATAAAGAAGAGTCAAATCAAAGAGAGCCTAGCATGTCATAACAGTGGTCACATGTTTTTCCAGAAATCTTTTGCTTTTCATTGGGGTTACTCCCAGGGCATGTAGACACAGGGAATAAGTGCTAGTCAAAGCAGCAGGATAAACACACATCATCTCCATTAAAATGGTATTTTATTTGAAAAACTTGATTTGAAATAAAGGAGGAAGTAGATGCATTGGAAAATAGATTGTAAAGTTGCTTGGATTTTAAATATGTAACATTAAACCTAAATAGACTCTTAGCCTTTTGATGGCCTGCTTTGGACTATACCTCCTGATGTCGGGTAAACATTTCACTTTCCTCTCCATTTGGGTACATTAGTGGACAAATTAAGTGACTCAGTTGATGAGATGTACCAAAGGTTATGAGATGGTTAAAACTTGATAGTTTTCAAAGATAACTCAGTCAAGAATATTGAAGAAAATTATGATAAAAGAATGATAAATATTTGAATTTACCTAACAGATATTAAAGGCAGGGCAAATCTCTAATAATTAAGCATTTAAAAAAATTAAGACAGGAGACTGGGTATGATGGTTCATACCTGCAATCCTAGCACTCTAGGGATCTAAGACTGGAGGATCCCTTAAGCTCAGGAGTTCAAAACGCAACTGAGCAAGTTCGAGACTCTGTCTCTACTAAAACTAGAAAAATTAGCTGAGCATGGTGGCAGGTGCCTGTAATCCCAGCTATGTCGGAGGTTGATGCAATCACTTGAGTCCAGGCATTTGAAGTTGCTGTGAATTAGGCTAACACAATAGTACAACTTTTATTTTTTCTAGCCTGTCTAGAAAAAATAAAAGTTAAGACAAAAATAAAGAAGCAATTCATTCATGAGTAGTTACACCAGAAATAGATGATGGCATATACCACAAAATCTAATATATAACTACAAAGCTATCACTAATCAATAAGGAAAGGAATGGATTCAATTCACATGGAAAATGGTCCTTCGGAAAAAACAAATCTATCCTTAGCTCTATCCTTAGTGAGATAAAATGCAGAAACATGTGATAAGCATAAGCATAAAATCATAAGAAACCCAAAGAAATTAGATGTAGGCTTAACTTGTTCTATGGATGGGAAGGAACTTGTAAATATAAAAGAAAAAGTTCTCTAGGGAACATGAACCAAGGGATGTATCTGAGTAAGTATTATACTTGTATATATCACATTAAAAATTTTCAAACAAACCACAAATACTGATGGATGACATTCACAGTGTACCAACTCTGTGCAAACACCGTTAGTTATCCTTAATCCTCACAAGGAAAACACCGTGCCCTCAGTCATATTGACTCCACTTAGCAAATTAGCAAATAAAGAAACAGACTGCAAGAGATGAAGTTAGCAGTTTATTACTCTGGTTGCACAGTGTATCACAGGGAGCTGTAAAAGGTCACATCCCAGCACACTTTAATTAGAGGTTGCTGGGAACAGTACTTGGGCATCCAATGCTTTGCTTCAAGTCACACAGCTGCTAACTGCAGAGGCTGAGCAGAGGCCTTTCTGCCTCTTAAACACCTGGCCTTTTCCTATAACATGTGGAAATTTTCTTTGAGACTATAAACTGCTGCTTAGTTTTCAGTGGTTGTAAAACCCTAAATGCAGGCTTAACTTAAAGCAGGAGAGATTTATTTTGGGCACAAGAATCTATCTGTTGACCCACAGGCAGCATAGACTCCATAATTCATGTTTTAAAGTGTCGGTTAAAAAACCCCAAAGAGCTGGAACAGATGACTGCATATGGTGTATTCATGTATGTACATATATTATATATGTATAGATATTATTTGTAACTATGTATAATATGTGCATATGTATACGTGCATATATTATATATAACTAGACATTGTATATGTGTACATAAAAGTTTATATGTATAAATATAGGTATAACTATGTGTACCTACACATTATGATCCTACACTTATTATGATCTGTGGGCTTAGGTCACAGTAAGTGATTTTACAACTAAATTCTGAAAGTGTGCTCTGTGCATTGCTTAGTATTTTAAAAATTGCCTCCGGTGATACTAACATGCAGCCAGTTTGAGTGCCACACTACCATCCCAGCATTTAGCCTCATGATAACAGTCAGCCCTGGAACCCTAGCTAAGAGATTCCCAACCTTGGCTGCATAGTAGCATCATCTAGAGAGATTTCAAAAGTCCGGATGTCCAGGCCCCATCCCAGACCAGAATCTCTGAGGCATGGAAGCATGGGGTATTAGTATTTTTTAAGCTTCTAGATAATTCCACTGCACAGTCATGTTTAAGACCCATTGCTCTTGTTACTTAACTTAGATGATTGTATTAAAATCTCCCCATTTCCTCAGTGAGCTGAGCTCTGACTCAGCATTTAGATCCTGGTAAACTAATGCCACATACTGAAAACAAAGGGAAGACTTTTGACTCAGTCTGATGCACTGGGAGGGCTGAGGATGGGTAGGAATGCACAGCACGGCGCCAGTCTCTCTGTCTGAGCTGTGCATCTGGAGGACATGAGACTCCAGAAAGTCAGCCAGGCTCCTTTGGCCAGAATGTGCCTTCATACAAGAGTGGAAACCTTCTAGGCATATCATTGCTGGGCCCCAAAAATGTCACCCATTGCCAGAGTAAAACCAGCTTTCCAGGCATCTAGAGAGAATGGCACATGAAAACAATTTATCTAGAGTGGCTAGAGATGCATCTAGAGTGCATTATCTAGAGTGGCTAGGAGTCCACATGAGATGCATCTTCTGGAAATAATGGCCAATGGATAAACCTGATGATGTTCACAGGTGCTGTGCAGGCACAGCACATGCCTAAATTTAGGAACATGGAGCAATAGTATCTGCTGCTCTGGGAGGCTGCTTTTGCAAACAATCCTTAGCCTGCTGTAGAGAATAATCAATTACAATAAGAGGAAGATAAGCAAAAGAGAGCAAGAATGACAGTTGTATTGGGGCCAGAAAAATAATAGACGGATAAAAATTTCTAGTGAATTATACCATCAAGGTAGAAATAGAAAACTTCTGTTCTACCTTTGCCTATTACTGATGATACTAATCAGATTTATGTTTTCCAGAAATGTCATCAAGCCACACACAATAAAGATGGTTCCAGTCCATGAACCCCTGTTTCACTCTCCCTCGGAGAAACCCTAACTGCCCGCTTCTGTCATCGCCCAATTCAGCAGGAAGCAGTTAGATCGAGTCTTTGCCCTTTTTCCCTTTTTCCCTAACTGCAGAGTTTCTACCTGGAGAGGGAGAATTGATGCAGGACGTTTGGCACCCTAGCCAGCTCAGCGGAGCTGGTGGACCTGCCGCCTCCTCCTTGGCGGTGTAGGTGCTGCGGCAGCCAGCTGAAGAGCCAGAGGGCTGGATAACAGGCAAGGAGGGGGACCTCCAACCCCCACCAGAGGCTCCAATAGCCAAAAAGGCTGAACAACTGCTGAGGAGACACCTGTGCCTTGGTGTCTACTTCACTTTACAGTTAGGACTAAATGTGGAACCCCCATTTCCTATGCCTATGTCAATTTCATGTGAATTTCCTAGGCCTCAATTCCATGAACCGGCTGTGTCCATTCATTGATACATTCATTCACTTTCCCTTGGCTGAAGGGACTGTGTTCGCTCATTGATTCATTCATTCACCTTGCCCCTGGCAGAAGGGACTGTGTTCGTTTCCTGGCCAAGGAACCCATACACCTATATATACCCCGAGACTAAAAGCCTAAAGGAGGAGACAGGGAAAATTTGGGAGAGAAACAGAGAGAGCTTTTCTCTCCCAACTTGAGTTTCCTCTTCCTAGCCAGAACTTTAGTGTTTTTGTATTCCTTTCTGTAAATAAGTTCTGTCTTACCACTGATCTGTGGTCCGCAGATTTATTCTTCAAATCTCTGAGACCAAGAACCTGAAACTCCAGTATCAGATTTGGTGAGGCAGCCAGGAGAGAGGACAAAATTCCAGTAACATATTCAATCAGTAATTTCTTTTTAATCTCAGCTTAAGGACATAAGTGATATAGGTTAAAATGTAGATCATGGATTTTTCAACAAGTAAAGTTGTAAGAATAAAAGATTC
>CAUYON010040907.1:0-11913 GCA_963573935.1 Arctocebus calabarensis
ATTGTTGGGCATAGCTAGGTGTTTCCTGGAATTTTTTTTTCTTTCCTCAGGAAAAGTACAAGTTCTTGAAGGGTAAGAATCCACTTTATATTTGCATTGTGTTTATGAATTCACATCTTTTGACTATCTGCTTTAAGTCAGGCACTGTGTGCTAACTTCTGGAGGATCACTGAATAACCAAAGATAGTGTCTCCCTGATGGAATTCATAAGCTAGCAGGAGAAAGGAACATTAAAAGACATTAACTGTCATATAATGACATATCTACAAATTTAAGAACTACTTTATAGGAAAAACATAGAAAGCCAGGATTAAAGGTAATAAAGGAGCCCCTACCCCGCTTCTACCCCCAGTGTTTGAATAGGGTATTTCTTCTGAAGGACCCGAATACTTGAGGAAAGAAAAGGAAGGAAAACAGAAGAGTGTTCCTAGTTAAAGCAACACCACATGTGAATGCCCTAAGGCGATTAGAAGGTCTGCAAAACTGGGGTGTGTGAGGGAATGAGGCTGTTTTTTTCTATTTTTAGTAGAGATGAGGTTGGTCTTTAACTCCTGAGCTTAAGCAGTTCTCCTGCCTCAGCCTCCCACAGTGCTGGGATTACTGGCATAAGCCACTGCTCCTGGCTGTAAATGTATTTTTTAACAAAATCTTTGGGGCTGGTGGGTTTGAACCTGACCCAGGCCTGTTAAACAAACAAACAAACAAAAACAGCTGGGCCTTATGGTGGGCGCCTGTAGTCCCAGCTACTACTAGGGAGGCTGAGGCAAGAAAATTGCTTGAGCCCAAGAGTGGGAGGTTGCTGTGACCTATGACTTCATGGCACTCTACCAAGGGTGACAAAGTGAGACTCTGTCTCAATTAAAATAAATAAATAAATAAACCTTTGGCAAGGCATGGTTGGTCACCATAATCCTTGCACCCTGGGAGATGCAGGCAGGGGGATTGCTGGAGATTGGGAGTCAAAGCCAGTCTGAGCAAAGCAAGACCACCATTTCTACTAAAAATAGAAAAATTAGTGGGGCACAGTGATGGGCGCTTATAGTCTCATCTTCTCAAGAGGCTGAGGTCGGAGGATCACTTGAACCCAAGAGTTAGAGGTTGCTGTGAGCTAGGCCGACACCCCAGCATTCTACACTGGGCAACAGACTAAGACTCTGTCTCAAAAAACAACAACAATAACAAAACAACCAAGCCAACCAAAAAAACTCCAACAGCAAAAACCTTTGAACTATACCATGAAACTTAATTATATCGCAATATGTGGCTTTTGTTCCTCTACTATATAAAAGCAAAATGGACAAAAAATAGCATTTGTGATTTTTTAACAAACAACTGAACTTCATATTTTTATGTACTTTAGAAGGCTTTACACTTTTATGTAAATATGACAATGCTGGACTAAAATGATGGATTTTTCTTTAGCTCTCAAAACTATTTTTTGATTCTTTCCTTTTGTTTGGTAATTTTCAGATTGATGAATTGATACTCTACCAATCTTCATGGAGCTCAAAGCTATTTAAACAGATAGAGAGGGCCCTAGAGAACATGAAGTTTTACGTGGCTAAAATTGGAGGACCCTAAGTTAATGACTTGCCCATTTAGTGGCAGTGCCACAAGTAGCACACTGGTAACTTTATTCTCAATCCAAGTGCCCTTTCCATAGTATTCCACTTTCTCCTACCCAGTAGAAAATGCAATTAAAAAATGGTTACTTATGTGTTTGTGCTTATTTACACACAGTCATCCCAGCTTTCAGAAGACAGGGATTTTTGTGTATCTCTAGACTCCTTGGCTATATATAGAACAATGAAAGCAGACTTAAAGATGATTAATGATTACACAAATAACTTATGACAGTAGTTAAAAATATATAGTATCCCACACCTGTTCTTAGTCCCCAGGATGATATTTGGGGACATACGGTCTCCAAAGGGAGAAAGAAGACAGGGTGGAGAGTGGCTCGTGTCCTGACCACTGATACAGCTTCACTGCAGGTTTATAGATGTGGAAAGCAAAGAGTAACAGGAAATTGCCAGGGCCAGGCCCTTACTCGGGGTCTCTTATGGAACTTTCTCTGACTAGCCCCAAACCAATACAATTATAGCCCAAGTCCCAGCCCCACCACTACCCTGCCTACTTCAACATTCTCTATCTTCAGCATCTAAGCCTAATGGCTGAAGATAAGACAGAGGAAAGTTTTTCCTTTTTTCTTCTAATGAAAAGTGCCCTTTTACTTCCTGTTTTAGAATCCACTTCCTCTCCGGGTGATTGACAGTGGGAATATGCACCCCTCTAAGGAGACATCTGCGCCATCACACAGGAGGTGTGGGTGGTCTCCCCCCGCCACAGGTCCCTTAGATCAAGCACATGAGAACTCATCGAATGCTTTTCTTCAATCTTTGACATCCTTGAACAAAAGGTAATGGCATTTAACATCATTTTAACTTAATGAATTATTAACACTAATTAATATTAATACCTCAACTAAAAAAAGATATATGAATGATTATCTCGTACAAGAAGATGAATAATGAGACTGGGAAGTAGTGTAAATAGCAGACACTGGAAAATTAGATTTTAGGGGACCAGTAATTCATTTGCCCAATAGAACCGTATTGTAAGACTTTGTTAAATAGAGAGAAGTCATTAAAGCCTACACTAGTGTACCTGTAGGGCAGACCCGTGACTATGATTTTAAACAAGATTTAATATGAACGATAATTTGTCTTTTCTTAAGAAGTATAAAAACTATGGTTCAAGTGGTTGGATTTCCAAAAGTCTGATTCTTTCCCCAAACTTAGTCATTGTCTTTATTCATCAGAGAAAGAAATCAGTGACGTACTACTGGGTGTACTTTGAGGATTGGACATAATGTTACTTAGTTGGACTTTTTAGGTTCTTTTCTTAAGAAGGCACCTTTTTTTCTCTTCTCATATATTTATATTCTTCCCAATTTCACATTATTTATTGATGCTTTAAATTAGTCTTTGTTCATTGTCTTTATTGTGAGTGACTCTTCAGAGAAATGTGTTAGGAAATCGAAATGAAGTTTTTATAATGTCAAAGTTGTAATTGGCTGGCCAGAAGGTGGGAACCAGCAAGTGGGGAAGTACTGTGCGTCTGTTGTGTTTGTACACTATTCCATTTCATAACAAACCACTGTTCTAGTTTATCACAGTCATGGAGAAAAATTGAGACTCATGGAAGTTAAGTAACTTGCCAAAGGACAAGTTTACTCTGGACCAGGCAGTGTTTGTTCATTGTATTACACAATTTAATCTCACTAAAATCCTACAAGGCACCATACTCATTCTACTTGGGAGGAAACTGAGGCTTAATGCTTTCTTGTAATTCAAGCTCACTGTTATCTGACTCCAAGGTCTGTACCTTCACCTTAGTTCACAGCGAGGGAGCTTCTGGCCTTAGAACAAAGATTCTTAAACACAGTCTCTGGTGGCAATTTAGGGCAGCTCTATTTGAAGCTCTCCACCTTATGACATCTTACTGCAAATAAAATTTCTTTAGTGATGACCAAAACTTGGGGGAAGGTTACCTAAGCTGAGTGAGAAAACTAAAATATATTTTGGAATCTCATTTTGAGTAAAATGTGGACTATTTCTTTGTCATGGAAAACCTTAACTGCACAAATGTAAAGCAAGCAGTTACCCATTGTTTTTAGAAGAAAACTGAAAGAAAAAGAAGAATGTAGATGCTTTAGACACAGGCCTTAGTTGGTTCTATGTTTGCACTTTAAGTACTTAGGTATAGTTAAATCATGACTATACCCTGAGATTCATTTACTTCTGTGGTAAAAAATGTTCTTGACTTTATTCACACCTAGAGAGTGTGATATAGCAAAGGAGACTTAGTCTCGGAATGGTGTGTGTGGGTTTACTTGAGAATTGCTTTCCAGCAGATGAGAGATTTTGTTCCAGAATCTTTACCCTGGACTAAGAGAGCAGTAAGGAGGAAGAGAACTGGGTTTGGCACAACCCGGCCTTTGCTGTATTGTTGATATCACACACATGACTCTGACACTGAATAAGCCACAATACACTGATATTTGCTTTTGCAATGACTGTTCCAATGGCAAAGTGGAAAATAGATTGAGAGTGGCAAACGTGGATTCATTCTAGGTTACTCTGTATTTATTGGCCTTCTAAGTTAATTTCTTCACCATGCACTGCCCTACTTTATTCTTTCTTGTTTGTGAGACAAAGTCTTACTTTGTTGCTCTCAGTTTAGTGCTGTGGCATCATAACTCACAGCAACCTTAAACTCTTGGGCTCAAGAGATCCTCTTGCCTCAGCCTCCTGAGTAGCTGGGACTACAGGTGCCTGCCACAATGCCTGGCTATTTTTAGAAATGGGGTCTTGATCTTGCTCAGGCTGGTCTAGAACTCCTGAACTCAGGGGTCTGCCCACTTCAGCCTCGCAGAGTGCTAGGATTACAGGTGTGAGGCACCTCGTCCGGCCTAGGACTACTTTATTCTTAATTAACCTCCAAGATTTATCATAATATTTAGCATACACATAGTATGCCTTTCACTTTTGCTTATTGAATAAATGGACTTTTTCACTAGATTACTAGTAAAGTCATCATGTAGAGTATGACTGGTGATTCTCAGATCACCAGAAAATAGAAATAAGAACATGCTTTGAGAATGAAAATATTGTATATATTTATTTCCTTGCACATCAGTTTCTCCTCAATTACTTATTCTGATTTAAGGGGATGAATGGAACTATGCATAATGAGTTCTTTGGAATGATAAACTACATCAGAAAAAAACTGGTAAATGTCCTGAATAGAAGCCAGGAACACTGAATAAGGTGAACTGGAGTAGATTTCTAAGAAGAATGACTCAAATATGACTAACATGAATAGAATTTCTTTCTCACTGATTTTCATAAGCTGTTTAAAGAAAAAAGGCAAGGAGTCCTTTTTCAGGAAAAATGGGAGAAGCCAGAGAGGCCGACTTGGGTCGTGTGCATTTGGCTTGGCCAGCAGAGGCTCAAGACAGTGGTCACTCACACATGGCAGTGGTTCTCTTTCAGGAGTTTCCTGACCTGAACAAAAGAACCCTTGACAGAGTACAGCTGTCTTGCTGTCATTTCTTCTGATAGTGAGTTTGGCCTTCCATCCCTTTCATACAGTGAGAGACAAGGCATTGTATTTCAAAGATGTTCTAGTTATAGATAGAAGAAAAAAAAACATACAGCACGGTACATTCTGTTTCACAACTCAGTCATCTGTGAATTTGATTATTATGAATTTGCCACAAGATCTTGATCAAATCATGTTTTGATCTTAAAACTAAGGGCCACTTCACTATCTCAAAGGGAAGTTATCACACTAAAGTATTGTCAGACTTCTATTTTTGATAATTTGTCTCATCTTCTCCAACTGCATAGGAAGCAGCTTGCTCAGAGTAGCTTATTCCTAGATAGTTTTTTGGTTTTTTTTTTAAGACAGAGTTTCAAGCTGTCACCCTGGGTAGAGTGCCGTTGCGTCATAGCTCATAGCTCACCTCCAACTCTTGGGCTCAAGCAATCCTCTTGCCTCAGTTTTTCCATTTTATACTAGAGATGGCATCTCAATTTTGCTCAGGCTGGTCTCGAACTCCAGAGCTCAAGCAATCCACCTGCCATGGCCTCCCAGAGTGCTAGGATTACAGGTGTGAACTACCCGTTGGTAGTCTTACAGTAGAACATAGAGGAGAGGAGCTTTATGAGGGGAATGGCCCACATGATTGTTATGGAGGTTCAGAATCTCACACAGGCTATTTGCAAGCTGGAGACATCGGGTTGCTGGTAACAAGGCTCAGTCCAAGTCTCAGTCTCAGAACCAGGGAAGCTGATGCTGTAATTCTCAGTTTGAGGCCAAAGGCCCGATCACCCTCTGGGCTGCTGGTATAAGTCTTAGAGCTCCAGAGCCAGAAAGTGTGGAGCCCTAATGTTGCAGGGCAGGAGGAGGAAAGTGCCTGAGCTCCAGGAGAGAGAGAGAGGAAATGCTTTTTCTCCCCCTTTTTGTTCTGTCCAGGCCCCCAGCCAAATAGTTGATGTGTGCCCACACTGGAGATGGATTTTCTCCATTTAGTCCACCAACTCACACATCAGGCTCCTCTGGAAATACTCTCCCAGAAACATCTAGAAGTAATGCTTTACCAGTTCTCGGGGTATTCCTTGATTCAGCCAAGTTGACACCTAAAATTAACCATCACAATTTCACCTTTGTCAATTTGGCGCCTATATGAATCTTCTTAAACCTTACTTAATCTGCCAGAAAAGACAATAGTAAGGTAATAATTCCACCTAATATGATACACCAATCCTACATACAACTGAATATGCACTGATCTCATTCCCAGAAAAGAAAATAAAGACATTGGGTGATGTTTACTTTTTCCCTGACATTCATGACTTAAATGCTGTGATGTAAAATTAAAAATACTTAAATACTGATAAAAAGTCAATATATCCTATGTTATAAAGGAATGAGAAAAAAACAAAGTTGTTTTCTTAATACATGTAAATATATACACAAATGTATTCTTAATAAAACAGGGAGGTAATAATACTCACGACAGTTGCAGTCCTCATTTCTGTAACTGGCTGTGTGGTCATAGCTGAAGTTTATAACCACCATTCTCATGGCCAGGCACTGAGGCTCATGCCTGTAATCCTAGCACTCTGGGAGGCCAACATGGGTGGATTGACTGAGCTCAGGAGTTTGAGACCAGCCTGAGCAAGAGCAAGACCCTGGTTCTACTAAAATTAGAAAAGCTAACCAGGCATGTTTGCATGTGCCTGAAGTCCCAGCTAGCTACTTGGGAGGCTAAAGCAAGAGGATTGCATGAACCCAGGTGTTTGAGGCTACTGTGAGCTACAATGCACTCTACCCATGGGTACAGAGTGAGACTGTCTCTATTTCCTTTGCTTTCAGCAAACACACTATCTAGTCACGTGTGACCAACACCTACATTCCTGAAGGTACTGGGCCATTCGTAGTCCTGCCTGGAATGGGTTGTTGTAATTTCCCATTGACTTTAATCACGGGGCATGGTAGTACTAAGAGATGCCTTGAGGGATCTCCTACATCCCAAACATACTTTTCCTTACCTCCATGGTGGATTAGTAGTCCAAATTCCCCTCTAGATCAATCATCCCAGGCAACACTGTTGTAGCCACTTTGGGCTCCTCGTGCCTCTGGGGAGCATGAGGATTCTAAAGTGGCCAGGAGGCAGTGTTAATCTCTGGTTGAGTGGAATCATTGTTGGGTCTCCTGATAGCAACTTTCCTTCCCCTGGAGCTAAGACTTCTAGACCAGCAAATCATAACGTTGTGAAAATAGGAAACAAAAATTTACTAGTGAGTCTGTAGGGCTACTAATAAGTGGTACCACTCCCACTTCCACCTTTTGATTCCTGGATCCACGAATCTTGGATATGGGAGAAATGCTACTGTATGTTGAATGTTGATTCTGAGCACATACAGCCTTCTGGAGAACCTCTGTTCAGTCTTGCAAAGTATTGTCACCTAGGGGGCGCTGTAACTGCAACCTCAAAAGGCTCTTCAACCCTTCTATCAAGCCAGCTGCTTCATAGAGCATAGTAAGGTCATTGAATTCCATCAGCACCAGCTCATTGCTGCTTTTTTGTGTCTGTGAAGTGAGTTTCCTGGTTAGAAGCAGTGCTGTAAAGAATGCTACGGTGATGAATAAGGCATTGAGTTAGTGTGTGGAAAGTAATTTGGCAGAAACATTGTGAGCAAGAAAGAAAAATCCATATCCAAATTAATTGTCTATTCTAGTAAGTGCAAAACATTACCCCTTCCATGATGGATGTGGTCCATTGTGATCAACCTGTCAATGGGTAGCTGGTTGATCACCCTGGGGAATGAGGCCATATTGGGTGCTCAGTGTTGGTCCCTAACGATGGCAGGTTGAGACGTCAGTAGTGGCTATAACTAGGTCTACCTTGGTGAGGCCATGGCATTGAGCCCTTGCATAACCTCCATCCCTACCATCATGACCACTTTGTAAATGAGCTCACTGAGTGATGAAAGTGGTGACTGGGCAAAGAGGTTCACTGGTATCCACAGAACGTATCATACTTTACTATTTAAATCCTTCTCTGTTGAGGCCATCCTTTGGTGAACGTTCATACAGGACACAACAAATAACCGCACATCTTTTGCCTTCTCAGAGAGTCTATTCAAAGACCTATTCCCCAAATTTCTTTGTTATGAGTTTCCCAATTATGTTCATTCCAAGTCCCATCCAGACAAATCATTTACTATGGCCCATGAATCTGTATATAATCACACATCTGAAAACACTTGCTCAGATACATCCAGAAGTCATGCTTTATCAGTTCTCTAGGTATTCCTCCTAGTCAAGTTGACATCTAAAATTAACTGCCACATAAAGGCGGGTCAACAGGAGAGTTGAAAAGGCCAAGCCGTTAGTCAGCAGTAAGCAAAACTATGTTCTCTTTCGGTCATTTGACATATATGTGCAAGTGAATCACTTGCTTTTTAAGGTCTTTTATGACAGTCACATAGGCTGGGCTTTTCCTAGTTTCAAATGACTCTTCCTCTAACTTCCATTCATATCCACCATTCTCCTGGAATGCTCAAACCAGAGAACTCTCAGATTTCAGAGAAAAGGTCTATATGCTCTAACTTAAGAAATACTGGATTTAAAGAGTGAGAGACCACTACTTTCTGTGAGCCAAAGTTTAAGTGCAAATGTGGCAATATACAACTCTAAGTGATCATCCACATGGCATGTGGTAACTGTAGGTCACTTCTATTAATGAAAACCAAAAGCACAATTTCTCTGGGGATTATGGACTTTTGAGAGTATGTCTATATCTGCCATGGGTTCCAGGGACTTTATTTTAATAATCACTGGAGAGATGATTATTTTAAACGATTGTATACTTGTGGCCATATACCTGCCCCAAATAATAGTGTTCTGGTTAGAACAATATCTGATGAAGTTAAATGTAAGTAAAAACAAAAATGTTTTTGTTAAAATAACGATAATAGTGGAAATAAGTGAAGCCTAGGAGTTGTGGTGGAGAATTAAGAGTCCTCAACACTACTACCTGTTTTAAACTCTGGTTCAATGAGGAATGTTTTTGTTTCAGGATTCCAGGAGAAAGATATCAGGAGGGGACAATAAAGAGTAATGGTTGAAATATTATAAATAATAGGAATGTGTTACAAGTTGAAAATATTTTATTTTTAACAGAGGCCAGAGTACATTGAAGCTACTAATTAGTCAGCAAGTTGTTTTCTTTTTAATTATTGCTGTCAGCTACTTTCTCCCTGCTAAAAGTGCACCAATGAACTTTAGCACAATATATTACAGGGTGGTGACAGCAATCCATTAATTAAAGATAACTCTCATGATTTTTTTTTTTGAGACAGAGTCTTACTCTGTCTCTCTGAGTATAGTGTCATGGTGTCATAGTTCATAGCAATCTCAAACTGTTGGGCTCAAGCCATCCTCTTGCTTCAGCCTCCTGAGTAACGGGACTACAGGCACCCACCAAAGTACTGATCTAGTTTTTCTATTTTTATTAGAGATGGGGTCTTGCTATTGCTCAGGCTAGTTCTCAACTCCTGAGCACAAGTGATTCTCCCTTCTTGGCCTCTCAGTGTGCTAAGATTATAGGCTTGAGCCACCACGTCCTGCTATGATTTTTTTCTTTTTGAGAAAGAGTCTCGCTTTGTCACCCAGGCTAGAACGCAAAGCTCACTGCAGCCTCAAACCTGGGCTTAAGTGATCCTTCTGCCTCAGTCTTCCATGTAGCTGGAACTACAGGTGTGTGCTGTCATACCTAGCTAATTTTTCTTACTTTTTGTAAAGATAGAGATTCATTATGTTGCCCAGGCTGGTCTTGAACTCCTGACCTCAATCTTCCCACCTCAGCTTTCCAAAGTGCTGGGATTACAGCCACCACACCCAGCCAACTCTTTTGGTTTGAACAGATTTTTTAACTTATGAAGTTGTAGAAATAAAGAGTTCAAGAGTAATTCTGGAATAAATTTGACTGTTCTCTTTTACTATCAATGTACTTATTTTTATTCTGCTTTAGTGAAGGGACAGTATTCTTCTACATAACATTTAAGGCACCAATTTCCAGGTACTACCACCTATCTAAATATTTAACAGAGTTGTGTTTGTTGTTTTAGAAAATTTTATTTAAAAAACTTTTACTTCCCCTGTTAATATTTTAAAGACAGAAGACAGAAAAATCAATCTCTATGACAACTTTTCCAGTCATGAAGTAACTTAGTATGTGATTATATCGTCAGAGATTTATAAATCATGCCTGAAATCACCAAATCATCACGCCACATTATGTACGCGTGTACCCACATGCATGTGTGCAGATGTGGTTGTAATACCTTGACTACAGAGGTGAGGGAAGACCTCACCCATTCAGGAGAGGTCGAAAAGTTAGATTATTTTACTAGCATCTAAAGGAAATGTTGCTATCATTCAAAAAATTCTAATATAAAGTCAATGAAAAAATTGGTTAAAGGTTTTAAAAGCTATTATAATAATGGAGAAATTGGAGAAATATTTTGGGAAGATTGGTAGGGTTAAGGTAACTCAAATTTCCTGAGAAAGCAGATGCTCTCTGAAGAAGTTCCTCCATGGAAACCTTTATCAACATTTATAACATTATTCAGTTTTACCTGCCTTTGTCCTCATTGCTTTTTTTCTTCCCAGGGATGTCAAAATCTATGGTAGGTTCTGGTTTTGGTGTTGTCCTGGTGATGACAGGGTACTTGGCCATTAAACTCATTCTCCAATCTTTCCTTAAAAAAGGAAGAAGGAAAGAGAAAAAAAGGAAGAAACAAAGAAAAGAGAGAGCAAAACATACTTTTTCATGGGATTCAGCTGTTGGGACTCAGAACGTGGTACCTCAAAGAATGGCTCTTTGGCACGCTAAGTCTTTGGGACTAAGGAGAAGCAAGGTCTCTCTGACCTTCTCCCATCCCGCTGTCCTCTTCCTGTCTTCTCCCTCTGAAGCGATTCATGGAAATCAGAATTCCTCTTTGCGAAGGTGGACCATAGAAATTAGATCCCCCAAACAAGCCATAAAACCTAGAAAAGTCGCTCGCTCTCTGCCGTGGTCCTGCGGACCCTGATTCCAAAGGGGTCTTGTCCCATACCCGGGAGGAAGGTACGCGGCGTGGAGGCCAAGAATCTGCACAGACAGGGCTTGCTGGATTCCTCCTTATTCTGTCACCATCAGGTTAAGGTAGGACCCTTTTGTCCAGTCATATTTCTACATCCTTCGATGAACCCAAACATAAAAACAGACACCTTTCAGCCAGACCTGCTGGCGCGTGCTGGTAATCCCAGTTACACAGGAGGCAGAGGCAGGAGGATTCCGTGAGCCTGGGAGTTTGAAACCAGTCTGTGCAAAATAGCAAGACTGGTTAACAACAACAACAACAACAACAAAAAGGGCTAATTAATGTAGAAACCCTGGACAGCCTTTCCTATCTACTAGGGTTCTCAACATCCTCTTTCTTGCTCATCGTTAAGAACAGCTCGGGTCTCTAGGAAACAAGAACTGCAACGGAGGAAACAAGCGTACAGATAGAGCACGAGGGATACAGACAGAGCACGAGGCATACAGATAGAGCACGAGGGATACAGACAGAGTACGGGGCATACGGATGGAGCACGGGGCATACGGATGGAGCACGGGGCATACGGATGGAGCACGGGGCATACGGATGGAGCACGGGGCATGCGGATGGAGCACGGGGCATACGGATAGAGCACGGGGCATACGGATAGAGCACGGGGCATACAGATAGAGCACGAGGGATACAGACAGAGCACGAGGCATACAGATAGAGCACGAGGGATACAGACAGA
>CAUYON010040911.1:0-14831 GCA_963573935.1 Arctocebus calabarensis
CAAGACAATAGAGAAAGCAATTTCACTGTTATAAAATAAGATATTTCATGCAAAGTATTAACTCTGCCCCCCCCAAAGCCCAACCTTCTAACAAACAAAAAAACTATCTGGGAATACTGCTATGCTAACATATTAACCACAGTATAATCATTCCTAGAAAAAGAGTAATTCAGCAATGAATTAAATTAAATAACAAAGTTCAAACTATCATAAACTCATAGACCACAATGATTTTACAAAACAAGCAATTTCAGAAATCTTATAAACAATAAAAAAAGAAGAAATATTTCAATATCATTCTACTTGATCTGGATACACCTGATATTGAAATTGGAGAAAATATATTGTTATAAAGGGAAATTACAAACATGTTTCACTTATAGATGAGGATGCAATATTCTAAACAACATATTGACAAGTTGAATTAAAATATTAATGTTTAAGTAATGTACTTTGGTCAAAATTGAATCCAATTTATATGAAAATTAGTCACTATTTTCTTTTTTTTTTGGTTTTCTTTCACTCGTCCCCTCCCTCCTTCTCTGTCTGCTCTCTCCTTCCCCCATGTCCCACTGTGTCATTGATTGTCATTAATTGTCCTCAAATCAAAGTTGAATACATAGGATTCATGCTTCTCCACTCCTGTGATGTTTCACTAAGAATAATATATTCCACCTCCATCCAAGTTACTACAAATGCTGCAAAGTCTCCATTGTTTTTGATGGCTGAGTAATATTCCATGGTATACATATACCATAGCATCCCAATCCACTCCTGGATTAAAGGACATTTAGGCTGTTTCCACACTTTAGCAATTGTAAATTGGGCAGTGATAAACAGCCTTGTAATAAAAGGTTTTTTTTTTTCTTCTGGATAGATGCCCAGCAATGGGATTGCAGGATCAAATGGGAGGTCTAGGTTGAGTTCTTAGAGCTTTCTCCATTCTTTCTTCCAAACAAATTGTATTAGTTTTCAGTCCTACCAGCAGCGTAAAAGTGTTCCTTTCTCCCCACATCTGCACCAGCATCTGCAATCATGAGATTTTGTGGTATAGGCCATTCTCACTGGAGTTAGATGGTATCTCAGGGAATTTTAATTTGCATTTCTCTAATAATTAAGAACAATGAGCATTTTTTCAAGTGTTTACTGGCCATTTGTCTGTTGTGTTTAGAGAAGATTCTATTCATCTCTCTTCCCCATTCATGCATAGGATTGTTAGGGTTTTTTGTTGTTGGGAGGTTAAGCTTTGGGGGGGCAGAGTTAATACTTTGCATGAAATACCTTATTTTATAACAGTGAAATTGCTTTCTCTTTTGTGATTTTTTTGAGGTGAAATTTGTTTTTGTGTGAGTAGTAATATTATACCTATCTTGAGTGTCTTGCTTATACTGCATCACATTATACCTTTGTTTAATTCTTAATAAACTGTTCACTTGTTAAAAAAAATCAAAAAATAAAATGTTTTACCTGAACGATAAAATATAATTAAAATATTTATATATTTATTATAAATGAGGAGCTTTTTCTGTCAATATTAATCATCTCAGTAAGTGTTCAGTTTTGCACATACCAAGACTTTTATTGACAGATGTATATTCTGAATGGCTAAATATATTTATATAACATAAAAATACATAAGTGCATATGTATATATGTATCAACTGGAAAATATAAGTAATAACCTCTATTAACTGACTGAGAGTACTTTTTGTTACTAATGACAGTATCTGCTGTAAGTGAAAGGAATTAAGAATATTAGAGACACAATAATAATTTTGCCAGGCCTAGCGTGAGATGTCTAATCAACCATAAATAGATTTTAAGGATTCTTAGATTGGCGATACCTATCTAAGAAAAAAAGGTATACTTATAAGTTAATTGAAGAGAAGTTATATACTCTATTAAAAAGTAAAACTTGTTTTAATTTGATTTATGTGATATATTTAAATCTTTTTCTTAGACACTTAACATTTGTTGTATAATAGATGCTGGGATTTTTTTTCCAGATAAAATTATTGTGAGTCCAAAACAATGTGTTTGAGCATTGAAAATAAAATCTATGTTTCCTATGTGCCAATATTCCTTTTAAATTTTGGATGAACACAATGGGTTTTAATTAGTACATTAGTTAATATTAGATTTCTCACAACAAGATAAAAAATATTAAGACAAGCCAACAAAAAATATGATTCAAGGCTTAAAAGAAATTAAGAAAAATAACAAGCATTGTGTATCACAGAGAAAATATGAGATTACTCTAGTAAATATATTTCTGCTCTTTGAGGAGTTCAAGAAGAAATAATGTTATAACTTTTAATTTTCTTTATGATTGATAATTTGTATGCTCAGAGTTTCTTAAATAGGTCCAGAGTACCTGATAGGTTTTCAAATATGAATTTTGAAGGCAATATATTGCACTTTTCTTTTGGCCATTAAGTATGTGAGGCTCTCCTTTAAGTTAGCCAACTCTTGTCCTGTACAAGTAAAACAATATGAACTTTCTGTTTAATCAAGTTAAAATAAAGATTTATTTTCAAAATAGTTTTATTCAATCAATGTATACAACAATTACATTACTAATATTTAACAGAACATTCCTTGATATTGAAGGTTTTTTTTTTGTTTTTTTTTTTTTAGAGACAGTCTCATTATGTTGCCCTTGGTAGAGTGCTGTGGTGTCACAGCTCACAGCAACCTCCAGCTCTTGGGCTTAAGTGATTCTCTTACCTCAGCCTCCCGAGCAGCTGGGACTACAGGTGCCTGCCACAACGCCTGGCTATTTTTTTGTTGTTGCATTTTGGCTGGGGCCAGGTTCAAAACCACCAAACTCAGTATATGGGGCTGGTGCCTTACCCACTGAGCCACAGGCGCCACCTGATATTGAAGATTTTATCAATAAAATATTCTATACCTTTAGGTAATACGTATTGTTCAGATTATCCAATGATGATTATCAGTGGGAAATGTTTTGTTTCCTACTGAAAACTTTAATGTTAGAAAGATGATAGTCTGTTATAGAAAACCTAAATGAATATGTTGAGTTTGAGGAAAGTCCATACCTTACTTCTGTCACCGTTGCTAAGGTTGTTTGTGATATTTGCAGTTTCACATTCAGCACAGCTTGAGAGATTTGCTGATGCCAGATCTCCCAATACCAGGTGTCATCTGGATTCACAAACTTCCCAACCTTTGAGGTTCAACTGTCGAATCCTTCATATGCATGTTCATATGTATTTTTAACGTTTTTTTATTTTTATCAAGAATTTTATTTAAAATATGAACTTTAAGAGAGCTGTCACAATTTAATGATTTATCAAATCAATCATTTACAATATGTCTAAAAACATTCTTCTTGTCCCATCCCAATTATTACTAATGTGCCCAGTGAGTAGGCGAAATGTATAATCTCAGAGATTTAATGAATACAGCAGGGCATAGCATTCTATTTCAGTCTCAAATAAGCTAATTCAAGATACTTTTATGCAAAATCCCCATCTATTCAATTTGGAGTATGCAATTATATTTATTTTACTGGCAAAGAGATGGCAGCAATGTAACTCATGCCAAATAGAATATCTAAAGAATTTAGTAGTACGCCATAAAATTAGTGCATAAATGTATTTGGAAGATCCGGCCATTTCCAAAAGTTCAGACAACTAAAAGGTAGCCGGGGTTCTAGTATGCTATTAGTTTTTCAAGGTTTGTTTGAAACATTATAATTACATTTATTTAAAGTTCAATCTAATAGAAAAAATTGAGAAAGTTGTAATAGCAACTTTATGTTGAAATTATTTTTCTAAGATTATTAAATGTTTAATATTTTTGGAGGCCAAGCTGGGAAGATTGATTTATGTTAAGAGTTTAAGACCAGCCTCAGCAGTATAGTCTGACTCCATTGCTTCAAAGAAATTTAAAAGCTAACCAGCTGTAGTGGCACACACCTCTACTTCTAGGTCCTTGGGAAGCTGAGGCAAGAGAATCACTTTAGCACAGGAGAGTGAGGTTAGAATCAGGTATGATTGCCACCACTGTACTCCTGGTCAACAGTGTAATCCTTGTATTAAATCTTTTACTGCCTTCATATTAGAATAGAGTACATTGGATTCTTGTTTCTCCATTCTTGTGATTCTTTACTAAGAAGAACGTGTTCCAGCTCTATCCAGGTTAATACAAAAGAGGTAAAGTCTCCATATTCTTTAATAGCTGAATGGTATTCCATAGTATACATATGCCACAACTTGTTAATCCATTCCTGGGTTGGTGGGTATTTAGGCTGTTTCCACATGTTGGGAAATGTATATTCAGTTCTAACAGCAGTATAAAAGTGTTCCCTTCTCTCCACATCCATGCCAGTGTCTGTAGCTTTGAGACTTTGTGATGTGGGCTATTCTCACTAGGGTTAGGTGATATCTCAGGGTGGTTTTGGTTTCCATTTCTGGGTGATCAGAGATGATGAGCATTGTTTCAAATGTTTGTTAGCCATTCATCTGTCTTCATTGGAGAAGGTTCTGTTCAAATCTCCTGCCCAGAGGTACATGAAATTGTTCACTGTTATTCTGTTAATTTGAGTTCTTTGTAGATTCTAGTTATCAACCCTTTGTCAAATTGACACCCTGTAAATATCTTTTCCCTTTCTGAAGGTTGTCTTTTGCTTTATTTATTGTGTCCTTAGTTGTGCAGAAGCTTTTCAGCTTAATTAAGTGCCATTTGTTAATTTTTGTTATTGTGATAGCTGCAGAAATCTTTATCATAAAATCTTTCCCCAGTCCAATATCATCAGGTGTTTTCCCTTCACTTTTTTCTAAGATTTTTATCCTTTGATGTCTTAGATTTAATCTCTTATCCATCTTGAGTCAATTTTTGTGAACGGTGAAAGATGTGAGTCAAGTTTCCATCTTTTACATGTGATTATCCAGTTCTGCCAGCACCATTTGTTGAGTGGGGATTCGTTTCCCCAAAGATGAGATGGTAAGTAGAGACCGGTTTCATCTCTTGGTTTTCTATTGTGTTCCATACGTCTATGGCTATATTTTTGTGCCAATACCATGCTGTTTGGATTACTGTGGACTTATAATATAGCCTGAAGTCTGGTACAGTTATGCCTCAACTTTGTTTTCAATTTAGCTATATGGGGATTTTTCCGGTTCCATTCAAAATGAAGTACTATATTTTTCTAGTTCTTTAAAATATGATGCTAGTATTATATTGGGGATTGTATTGAATCTGTAGATTGCTTTGAGAAAATTAGACATTTTGACAACATTGATTCATTTCTGATTTAGGTTATTAAAGATTTTATTTTCTATTTCTGGTTAATCTGGCCAATGGTTTGTAGATTTTATTTACCTTTTTAAAGAAACACCTTTATGTTTCATTAATTTTCTGAAAGATTCTTTTATTTTTAATTTCTTTCATTTCTGATTTGACTTTGGTTATTTCTATTCCTCTGCTAGGTTTGGGATTGGATTGCTCTTCCTTTTCCATTCCTTTAAGATGATTTATTAGGCTATTGATGTGCTCTCTTTCTGTTTTTTTTTTTTTTTTTTTTTTTTTTTGATGTAGACATCTAATGCAATAAATTTCCCTCTTAGGACTGCCTTTGCAGGGTCCCATAGGTTTTCATAGCTATGTAGTGATTGTTGTTATGATAAAGGAAGTTAATGATTTTCTTTTTTATCTCTTCCTTAACCCAACTGTCATTCAGCATAAGGTCGTTCAATTGCCATGCCTTTGTGTGGGGATGACAATTTTTGTTGGAGTTGAATTCCACCTTTATTTTTTTGTGGTCTGAGAAGATACAAGGTAAAATTTCAATTCTTTTTTATTTTGTTGAGGGTTAATTTGTGTCCTAGCTTATGATCTATTTTCAAGAATCTTCCATGGGTCAATGAGAAGAATATATATTCTTTAGCTTTGGAATGGAGTGTTCTTAATAGGTCTATGAAGCACAATTGTTCTAGGGTCACTATTAAGTCCTTTGTATCCTTGTTTAGTTTCTGTTTAGAGAATCTATCCAGATCTGTAAGAGCAGCATTAAAGTCCCCTGATATTATGGTGTTATGGGATCTCATACTGCTCAATCTAATTAAAATTGGTTTCAATAATCTGGGAGTATTTAAGTTGCATGCATAGATATTTAGAATTGAACTGTATTGTCATTGTGTTGTTCCCTTGGCCAATATGAAGTGTCCATCCTTGTCTTTTTTTGACTTCAGTTGCTTTAAATGCACTGAAAATAAGTTAGCAATTCTTCTTTTCTTCTGATTTCCCTTTGCTTGAAAAATTTCCATCTCTTAACCTTGAGTTTTACTTTGTCCTTTGAGGCTAGGTGTGATTCCTGTAGACAACAAATGGAAGGTTTGTGCTTTTTTATCCAATGAGCCAGCCTATGCCTCTTCAGTGGGGAATTCAAGACATTAAGGTTTATTGAGAGAATTGATAAGTGTGGCAGAGTTCTATTCATCTTACTTTGTGAAAGTCCATTGTTTAGTTTTCTCTTTTGCATCATTGTCGAAGCTAGGTTTTGTCTTTAGTTTCTGAGTGTATGGTTCACTGGTGGTCCATTGTGATGGTCAGTGTGCAGAATAGGAGTAAGTATTTCTTGCAGAGATGGTCTTGTTGTGGCAAACTTCCTCAATGTTTGCATATCAATAAATGATTTGATTTCTCCATCAATTTTAAAGCATAGATTAGCAGGATTTAGAATTCTAGGCTGAAAATTGTTTTGGTTAAGTACGTTAAAGGTAAATGACTATTGTCTTCTGGCCTGAAAAGTTTCATTTGAGAAGTCTGCAGTCACCCTGATGGATTTCCCCCTGAAGGATAATTGGTGGTTACTCGTGGCAGCTTGCAGAATCTTTAGTTCCTGAGAAACTGTTTCTTGGAGATGCTCAATTTGAGTTGAGATGACCCGGGGTCCGATATCTCTCTGAAAGGAGTGTGTCAGAATCTTTGGTGATATTTGGGAAATTGTCATCTATGATATCCTCTATTAGGGCTTCCATCCCTTTGGGGCATTCTTCTTCCCTTTCTGGGATACCTATAACTTATATGTTTGAATGCCTCAGGAAGTCCCATAATTCTGACAGTGAAGGTTATACTTTCTCTCTCTCTCTTTTCTGTCTTCTTAACTGCCTGAGTTACCTCAAGAGCTTTATCCTTCTACCCCTGAGATTCTTTTTTTTTCTAGACATATGTGTTTATTAGGTTTCCACTTTTTGCCTTCACAAAATTAAAAAGGCTTAAAATTTAATAACAATAACAATGTTTAAGATAAGGACTAGAAACAAAAACCTCATAAAGAATGAACGAAGATAAATATATTCAGAAAAGAAATCAGACAATTGCTGTATCAAAATGTTAAACAATAATAATGATAATAATAATGCAAAGAGAGTAACATTCACATTGTCAAATAAGAGTATGTCTATTTTAGAATGCTTTGACTCTGAGGTTCAGTATGGAGTCATCAATTAACTTGTTTTTTTTTTTTAATTCTCAAAAAATAGACAACTAATATTTATAAATAAAAGTAAAAGATAATTTCAAAAAAAAAAGATCATGCCAAATCTTATAGACAATAGAAAAAGAAGAAATACTTCAAAATCATTCTACTTAATCTGAATAAATGTGATATTAAAATTGGAGAAAATAAATTATTATAAAGGGGAAATTACAAACATATTTCATTTATAAGTGAGGATGCAATATCCTAAACAACATATTAATACCACTGGGATTCTTTCTTCTGCATGGTTTAATCTGTTATTGATACATTCTTTTTTCTTTCTTTCTTTCTTTCTTTCTTTCTTTCTTTCTTTCTTTCTTTCTTTCTTTCTTTCTTTTTCTTTTTTTTTTTTTTTTGACACAGAGTCTTACTGTGTCATCCTTGGTAGAGTGCCATGGCGTCATAGCTCACAGCAACCTCAAACTGCTAGGCTTAAGCAATTCTCTTGCCTCAGCCTCCCAAGTAGCTGAGACTATAGGCACCCAGTACAATGCTACTCAGGTTGGTCTCAAACCTGTGAGCTCAAGCAATCTACCTGCCTCAGTCTCCCAAGTGCTGGAATAACAAGTGTGCACCACTGTGTTTGGCCCTTGTTATCGATACTTTCTACTGCATCTTTAAGTTATCCAACTGCTTCAATTCCTTACGCTTTGCTATATCCTTTCTACATCGTTCATGTCGTTCATCTCTCATTTGATTTTGTTTTTGGATTTCCTTTTAGTTATTTTCCACTTTCTCAGCAATTTCCTTCATTTTTTTTTAATCATCCATAGTTTTAAATCCCCCTCTGTCATTGCTAACATTCTTTATGGTGGAATCCCCTATAGTAGCTACCTCATTATCCATTGGGGTGGGAGGGTTGCTCTGGTCTGGTTTTTCATGTTGCTGGGATTTTTCTGCTGTTTCTTCCTCATGAGTGGTTTCTTTTTGTCTTAATTTTTCCTTTCACTTACTCTTGCTTTTTAAGTTACCATGCCTCTGACCTAAGTTGTTGAAATATCCTGTAAAGGAGTAAAAGGATGATAAAAATGAAGAGCAAAAAAGAGATAGAAGATAAAAAAGGGGGTGAAGGGAGAGAAAGGGGGAGAGAAATAGGGATGATTAACAAAAAGAAGAGAGGAACAGAAATCAAGAGACAGGAGTAATAGTGGCGTATAATAAGGTACTTTGATCCACACCCACAAATCTCAACCTGTGGAAGGGAGACTGGGTTAGGTGGGTCTCTCGACATCTGCAGCTCTTTGCCAGCCTAAGCAGACACAGGACCCCACCTTCACCAAATAGAGAAGAAAAACAAAAATACTATACATCAAATCAAAACAAACAAAAAACCTTAAGGGATAAAATTGGGGGAAAAACAAATAACAGGGGCAGAAAAACTAGCAAAACAAAGCCCTAATTATTAAAGAAGGCAATAATGAAAAATTATATTTACACGAGAAAAAGAAAGAAAAAAGAAAAAGAAAAATCTAAGGAAAAAAACTTTGGAAAAAATTTTAAAAGAAAAACTATAACAACATCTATCTATATCTGTCTATCCATATCTTTCTGGTAAAGTAGTAAAAGGATGATAAGAATAAAGAGTAAGGGTGTATGGGTTCCGTGGCCAGGAAACAAATGAATACAGTCCCTTCCACCAGGGGCAAGGTGAATGCCACTGTCTTTTTAAATCTCCACCAATGGACTATTTATTTCTTCCCTGCCTCTAGACAAAAATAGAGGTTGTCTCTCAGAAAGACTAAAAGGGCTCAATCACTAAGTAACAAAAAAGGGACAATCAGGAATTTAAAAGACAGTCCTTTTGTAAGGATTATAACCTTGAAGTAAGGATTATAACTTCAATCTTATTTTAAAGTTGAAGTTTCTCTGCTCCTCTAGCCTGGACTGACCATCAGCTCCAAGTCTGAAATTTGAAAGTAGCAGGGAAGGGGCTCTTGCTTTCTTCTCTCTCACCTCCTTGCATGATTCTTCTCTTTTCTTATCTTTCTAAAGCTGCCTTCAATCCGTCCAGGGTCTGAAGCTTGGGGAGGCAGATCAGTGAAGGGCTATTAGCAAAGATCTTAGTTGACTGGCACTGGGGAGACCCTGGTCCTCTCTGGACTTTGCAGATGTTTAAGGCTGATTTCTCTATCTGGAGAATTTCATGGGTTTCTCTGGGACCTCCATCTTTCTACCCCTTCATCATCCCTAGCATCCAGCAGCAGTTCATCTCCAGCTGTCTTGTACTGAGACACCTCACTCCTGCACATGGACCCCCCAGGTAAACTTTGAGTGCAGCTCCATCCCACACCTCAGGTCTCTGATTTAGATGACCCAGTCCGCTGTCCCCTGTGTCCCTCAAACTGTAGCAGACACACATTAAGTTCTGCAAATGGTTCTATCAAATTCCTGTGCCTGGGTTTGATATAAGGAATGAATTCTCTTTACCTCTTCCCTCCCCTATCACCCTTCTTTCTCCCTCTTTTCCTCTCCTCTCCTCCCCTTTTTCTCTCCTTCCCCTCCTTCCCCCTCATCCACCCTGCCCCAGTTAATAAGGGTAGAATTCTTCAAACCTAATAATTCTCTCCAAAGAAATCCTTTCCAAAAAATGTTTCTGATCTCCAATTCAGCATCACTTTTTGCCATCAGTATGGGTGAAAATTCAAGAATTATCTACCCCTTCACCTCTTCTTACCACTTTTTACTTGCTTTGAAAGTGTCTTTTTTTTTTTTTGGTCCAACACAACTGCTCTAGAGTCTGCCTCAGCCAAAGCTTTCATGTTAGCATCTGTCGCATCCCTGAAGCTTGCTTTCATGCCACTACCTCTAAAAGTCTTCCCCTCTACAAAGTCACCCCAAGGTAGTCTTTTAATTCTTTGAACTATGAGGTGTAGAACATTATGCCATTCACATGGCACTTATTTTCTGCATTGTACTGTAGGTATGTAAATATACTTATTTTCACCAAAGATGTGTAAGTTCCTCAAAGGTAGAGATGATGCATCTTTCATTTTTATATCACCAAGTCTTACACACACTATATACATAATATTTATTATATTAAAAATGGATTGCTCAATATTTCTATAGATTATAAGGTTTTAGAAAATAAGCTCTTCAATTCAACATGTATTTCTGAATATGTACTGAGCTTTCAGCACTGTGCCCTGCTGAACATACAGGCATAGACAAGACATAGACCTGCCTCAGAAGAACTCACCATCATCAAAGGCAGCAGGCATGTTACAAAAAAATAATGCTTGTCCAAAGTGAAAGTGTGATCTAAAGGCTGCACACAGAAGAGAGTGGTTAATTCTAACCAGGAAGTTTATGGAAGTCTTCATGAAGTTGGAACTACCTAAGTTTTCTTTTAATTGAGAAAATTTATATACCACAAAATTCACCCTTTTAAAGCATACAATTCCATTTTAGTGTAAATTGTTCAATCATCACCATTATCCAATTCCAGAACTTATTAATTACCCCCCCCAAGAAAATCTCAACCCTATTTGCAGTCACACTCCCTTCTTCCCTCCCCTAAGCTCCCGGCAACCAATAACCTACTTTCTGTCTCTATGGATTTCCCAATTCTAGGCATTTCATATAAATGGAATCATACAATATGTGACATTTTGTGTCTGCCTTCTTTCCCTTAGTACAATGTTTTAAAAGTTTATCCATATTATAGCAGGAATCACTACTTCCTTTTCATGGTCAAGTAATTTTCCATTGTCAGGATATACGTTTTGTTTGTCCATTAACATTTCAGTTGTTTCCACCTGTGGGATATATGAAGAATGTTGCTATGAACATTCGTTTACAAGTCTTTAGTGAGCATGTTTTCAGTTTTCTTGGGTATATACCTAGGGGTAGAATTGCCAAGTCCAGTGGTACTGAATTGGTTTTTAAAGGATCCATAGACTAGATAAGGGAAAAGGGCATTCTGGATCGTTACTGCTTCGAGATTCTCAGACTCTCGCTCCAAATGCCACTGAATTCGGGAGTCTCTCTAGCTTCCTGTCAGATCCAGTGTTGTTTTGGTACCTCATTGTTTTCAGTCCATGAAATCACTCTACTTCTTTGGTAGCAATTATAGCTACTTCCTTAGTAAAATAAACTTTTTTGCAGGTGTAGTCTATTTCAGGTGAGATGTGGTGGTTTTAAGGATTTCATCTGTTGTTACTCATCTAACCCCATAGTCATTGCCTTATGGATAAATTAAGAGCTTTTGGTAGAATAAATCAATGAGACATTGGTCTTTGAAAGGCTGCACTTCTCTGAGTCTGAGAATTAGCTGTGTGACAGGTATGTGCTCAGCATCCCTTAAATCACCTGGAAAGCAATTCATCTCCCTCCTCTAGCTGGAGAACTTATTTGTCAAATAATTACAAGAGTTATATTATACTTTGATATGATGCTTTTTGAACTAATGCTATATTGTTTGCCATAAGAGAAGATTTTTTTCTTCTAAAGGAGGAAATATAGGGAGTGGAAAAAGTTGGTGGGGAAAAAAAACAGACTAATGCGTTCCTTTTGGAAGGATGTTTGGAGAATACTTAGAGATCTAAAAATTGACCTGCCATTTGATCCTATAATTCCTTTACTAGGTATATACCCAGAAGACCAAAAATCACATATAACAAAGACATTTGTACCAGACTGTTCATTGCTGCCCAATTCATAATTGCTAAGTCATGGAAGAAACCTAAGTGTCCATTGATCCATGAATGGATTAATAAATTGTGGTACATGTATACCATGGAATATTATGCAGCCTTAAAGAAAAGTAATTTAAAATATTTGTGGTCCTTATGAGTGTTATAATGCTGATGAGCATTGAATTTGTTTAATATTGCAGTATCACAAAGCAAGCAAATCATCTTGTCTTTAGCAGAAACAAGATAATATTGCAATTCCCAATTCTTATTTAAATATCTATTTTTTTTAAGAGTCTTACTCTGTTGCCCTGGGTAGAGTGCTGTGGCATCATAGCTCACAGCAACCTCAAACTCCTGGGTTCAAGTGATCCTTTTGCCTCAGCCTCCTGAGTAGTTGAGACTATAGGAGCCCATCACAACACTTGGCTAGTTCTTCTCTTTTTAGTAGAGATGGTCTCACTTCGCTCAGGCTGGTCTCCAACTCCTGAGCTCAGGCCATCAACCTTCCTCACCCTCCCAGAGTGCTAGGATGACCTCCATTTCCATACAGTTCTTTGTGTAATCTCCTGTATTGCTGTAATAGACTACCACAGACTGTTTAATTTATAAAGAAAGCAAATTTATTTCTCACTTTTTTTGGTATGCTGGGAAGTTCCATATCAAGGGGCCAGCATCTGGCAAGGGCTTTTGAGTGGTGTCATTGCATGGCAGGAGGCTGATGGCAAGAGAGTACACAAGACAGCAGAAAAGAAAGAAAGCTAAGCTCATTCTTTATATCAGAAACCAATTCCTGAAATAATGGCATTACTCTATTCATGATGGCAGAGCCCTCATGCCTTAATCACCTTTTAAAGGTCCTACCTCTCAACACAGTTGCATTGGAGATTAAGTTTCCAACATGTGAACTTTGGGGGATATGTTCAAACAATAGCAGTAATCATCTAATAACCCTTATCATGTGTTTTGATGGCAAGTGTCTGCTTGTGTTCCCCACTGTTCTTTTCACCAGCACTTTGTACATAGCAGGCACTAAATGAGTTCAACTTAATTGGCCTGAAGTGATGATCCTATACTAATAGAGCTTTCATCTGCTGGCACACTGTGCCCATTTCAGCTTCATAAGGAAGGGAACTCACTACTCAGGGCAGCACAAGGCTTTCTTGGATTTATACTTTGACTTTGTATAATGTGTGCATGGTATTGGAATTTCATGTTCTCATGATTCTTTTTATGTACCCAACAAAATTTGTTGGATACCTACCATGTTGTAGGTGGTATTTAGAGATGAACAGGACAGAGAACAATATGCCAGGCTGCTATATAATCATTACATTTACTTCTTTCAATAACACAGCAAGGTAAGTGCATTAGTCAGGACTTTTCTGGCTGTAAGGAACAGAAAGAACAATTGAGTGATATAAACAAAAAAATCAAACATACTTGCTCATGTAACCAAAAAGGACAGATGTGGACTTCATGGACTGCTGAGTCCAGAGGCTAGATAGTGCTATTTTGATCCAGTCTCACTCTTCATCTCTTGGCTCTGTTTTTCCTCTGTTTTCTTTATTCTCTGGTAGGCTTATCCTCATAGTCACAAATGGCTGACAATAGCTCTCCAGTTACCTTCTATCGTGTTAGCAGTCCCTGTCAAAAGAGGAAAATTCTTTCAGGCTGCTCCAGCAAAATCTTGGAATTAGCTCTGTTGCACTTCCTTTGATTTCAAGCCCATTCCTGAACCCATACCGGAGGGTATGTACTGATTGATCAGACCTGGGTCATAAGCCCTCCCCTGTCTAGAGCATGGGTGGGGAACCCAGAGCCTTAAGACCACATATGGCCTTCTAGGTCCTGAAGAGCATCCTTGTCACTGGATCCAAATTTTACAGAACAAATCCTTTTATTTTTATTAGCATATTTTCATCTTATTTATATTTCATTTAAAAATGAACATATTTAAAAAACACCAAAGAATAAAAAGAGTTTCAATGTAATAATCCTCCCAGATTGACCAGAACAATTAGTATTGACTAGAACATAAGTAAAAGATGGAGACTTTACCTCTTTCATGTTTACATGGATGGAGCTAGAACATATTCTACTTAGCAAAGTATCTCAAGAATGGAAGAAAAAGTATCCAATGTACTCAGCCCTACTATGAAGCTAATTTATAGCTGTCATATGAATGGTATACCCAAATGATAACACCAGAATATAGGGAAAGGGTGAAGGGTTGGGAGGAGTGAGGGGAGGGAGGGACGGAGGAAGGGTAATTGGTGGGGCCACACCTACAGTATATCTTAGAAGGGTGCAGGTGAATCTTGCTAAATGCAGAATACAAATGTCTTCATATACTAATGGAGAAATTGCTGGGAGGGCTATGTTAATCAGGTTGATGAAAATAGTTAAGTTTGTATTTGAAGCCAGCACATTGTACCCCTTGATTACACTATTGTACACAGCTATGATTTAATGATAAAGATAAAAATTTAAAAAGTCCCTTAAAAAAAAAAGAAATGAAAACGCTGTGTTAACCAGTTTATGTAAGCTGGGATTTGGCCTCCGTACAAAAGACCACCTCATCTGAGGTCATGTCCTTTTGCATGCAGCCTGCATTTGATGACTGAGCGAGGAGACAGTATAAAGGTCAGGCCATTCTGACCCAATGTGGCACACTCTTGTGTGAAGTG
>CAUYON010040915.1:0-11126 GCA_963573935.1 Arctocebus calabarensis
GAAACTTACTAAATGCGGAATACAAATGTCTTCATACAATAACTAAGAAAATGCCATGAAGGGTATGTTAAACAGTTTGATGAAAACATTTCAGATTGTATATGAAACCAGCACATTGTACCCCTTGATTGCATTAATGTATGCAGCTATGATTTAATAAAAAAAAAATAAAGTAGGTGAATTTTTATGGCATGTAAATCATAACTCAATAAAGCTGATAACAACTATATAAAACATAAGTTAGAGGAGCTAATAATATTGCTAAGAAAGGCTCGGCGCCTGTGGCTCAGCGGGCTAAGGCGCCAGCCACGTACACCTGAGCTGGCAGGTTCGAATCAAGCCGGGGTCCGCCAAACAACAATGATGGCTGCAACCAAAAAATGGCCGGGCGTTGTGGCGGGTGCCTGTAGTCCCAGCTACTTGGGAGGTGGAGGCAAGAGACGCTCTTGAGCCCAGGAATTGGAGGTTGCTGTGAGCTGTGATGCCACTGCACTCTATCCACGGTGACAGCTTGAGGCTCTGTCTCAAAAAATATATATATATATTGCTATGAAAAAGAAAGCAATGTCTTTATCTGATCAAAGCAGGTAATCTGCGTGTAGATAACCAGAAATGGACTGCATTAGCCTCACTTTATGCATCAGTTATGTTTCTGCAAAGTTCAGCATTAAAAAAATATAAAACACACATATATACATATATATTACATATTTTTAAAATTCTATGAGTACGTACATACACGTGTCACCAATATTGTACACATATATACACTTGCTTAAATAAAGATATATTATGCAATATATCCCAACTGACTTGCTCTTAAATTTTTGTGAAGCATTTTTACAGGAAAAAAATATAGCTCCAACCAGAATAAAAAAATTAAGAATCCTAACATTGCTTTCAAGTAGAATTTTGGTTTTACCAAAACAGCATCCAGATATAATACCATAATTTTCATCAGATTGCCAGTGAAAAGTTACACAAATACCAAGGAATATAATCCCAAGGAGAAAATTGCAAAGGTGATGAACACTGTGTTATTAAAAAAAAAATTAAAAAGAAAAAAGGAGAAAAACTTCTTTTTTTTTTTTTTGAGACAGAGCCTCAAGCTGTCACCCTGGGTAGAGTGCTGTGGCATCACAGCTCACAGCAACCTCCAATTCCTGGGCTCAAGCGAGTCTCCTGCCTCCATCTCCCAAGTAGCTAGGAGTACAGGTGCCTGCCACAATACCCGGCTATTTTTTGGTTATAGCCATCATTATTGTTTGGCAGGCCCGGGCTGGATTTGAATCCACCAACTCAGGTGTATGTGCCTGGCATCTTAGCTGCTTGAGCCAGAGGCGCCGAGCCAGGAGAAGAACTTCTTAAGAACCAAAGACAGTGGTGATGGTGAGAGTTACGAGCAGTGGCCCCAAAGCTTTTGGCAGATTTCCCAGTCTGAGAACTTTCACATCATCAAAGGCAGAACATCTTGTTTTTTTTTAATTGAATGAGAAAAAGAAAAAAAAAAAAATTATGGTAGGCCAAGTATTTACTAGGCACTTTTACTAGATACAGGAGAAAAATTGCTTTTTCATTCCTAACTTTGGGTTATTTCACTTAAAAGGCAGTGTAGAGTCACAGAGCCGGAGAACCCCACAGCGTGAGGGGTATGACTGCAGCCCATGCTATGTGGCCTTGGTAAAGTTGCTTAACAAGCTCCCGTGCTTTATGTGGCAAGACCAAAATGGGAGGGAGCCCTCCACCCTAGTTGGCACGTGAAAGTCACAGATGTGGAACCAAGTGGCCTGTCTCATCTTGCCCTTAATCTTTCTATAATGTTGCAATCTGTGAAATCTGAAAAGCCTGGGCCATCAATTTTGCTCATTTCTCAGATGCATGGCAAGATTGCTTCCAGGTCCCCTGAGCTCTGACCACTCATGATCCTGTGTCCGCATTATTCCTGGCAAGCAGAGAAGCGGCATGAGGACAACGAGTGCTTTGTCCCAGGTGCCTGGAACCCACCTGGCCTCAGTGTGAAGTCACACGACATGCTCTCTCCCTGCACTGGCCAGTCCCACAACTCAACTTTACTCCGTGACATCTTTTAAAAGCTTAAGGTTTCCCTTTTTTACTATGTCACCTCACAGAATCTGCAAGAGCCCCTGGGGGGTCAGATATCATCTTGCAGGCAGGAGCCTTGAACCAGGAGCATGAGATCACTCCCCTTGGAAGGCCATCCAGCCTGTGGGTGAGTAGCAGAGCTGACTCCGCGTCGTCTGTCCTTTGGCCAACCTTCATGTGGGCAGCACTTCACTCGCTCCTGGGCGGCTTACAAAGCTCATTTCATCAAGCGTGTTCCATAGTTGGGGAGGTGTAAGTAGGTGAAATAGCAAATGTGCCCACAGTCAGGGAGGTGTAAGTAGGTGAAATATCAAATGGTAAGTCGCTGAAGGGCACTACCCTCCAGCAGGTAGGAGTGGAGGGGGCAGCCCTTTCTCATGAGCTCCTCCTCATCCAATTTCCCCCAGGCCTGGCTGCTCCTAATTGCTGCAGATTGCACCACACTGAGGGTACAGGGTAGGGGCTCCCCCACGCTCCGGGTATGGTGGAGAGAAGCACAGCTGCCACTTACCTTCAATCTTGCAGTCAAATCTAGCAGCACTTCCCTCCACGACTTCTAAATCACGAATGGTCTTAGAGAAATAGGGTTTTATGTGGGGCTTTTCCTCAGCGACAGCCTCAAGGAAAGATTGGGACACATCCTCTGGAAGACAGGTAAGAAGACCAGGTCATTTCTTCATTCCTTGTTCTCTCCTCTAGTTTAAAAGGGCTAACTTTAAAAAAAAAAAAAAAGCGCTAATTTAGGAAATACTGCAACTTAGAGAACCAAATCATCAGCATGTCTTTTCTCCTGGGGACAGGTCGGCTCACTGCCAAACGGTTTTTGGCATAAGACAGAACCGTGCCCAATCTGAGGAAATGCTCGGCGTCCCTCTTCCCTTATGCTGACACATTGAAAAGGAAAATCATCTTTAAAAAGGATTTCTGGCTGCACTTCCTGCTGTCTCAGGATTTAGTTCAGGGTATCTGAGAAGGACAGACCCTCGCCAGCCTTCCTGATCCCAGCACCCTGTGCCCTTCTCCTGCTCCTTAGGTCCTGCGGGCATCTTCAACTTGCCAGGGGTTCTGTTCCACACACTCACACTGCCTTCACGTCTGTGAATGTGGATGGGATGTGGGCCTGGGCCAGGGGAAAGCCGTTAGTGGGAGTCTGCCATATCCTCTCCCTCCCTGCAGGCTATTTCTAGGTCATCTGGGGAGTGGCAGGAGCGGCTCAGGAGTGACCAGGCCCGTGTGCTGCAGACTTTGTCCCCAGCTGCAAGAAAGCCCCAGAGCTGCCAGCTAGTGGCCCTGCCAATTACCCTGCCTTTCTGCACCAAGGAATCTAGACTCAGCTTCTCACCTGTAGATACAAAAAGTACCAGACAGTGAAGGATTGGGGTGGGTCCTCTGGCCAAACGAGGCACCTCCAGAAGACAAGGGCCAGGCCCTGTGTGCACCTGAAGCAGGAAGAAGCTGAGGCCTTCACTATGGGACAGCATCTCAGAGACGGCGGGAGAGTAACTAACCTCGGGTCTCCAGGAGGGGCCCTGACATCTCGGTCTGCCCAGCTCAAATGAGATGATTTAGCAGAATGAACAATGTCAAAAGAACGTGGACTATATGAGTTAATTTTTATTAAAAACAAGAACACAAATTCAGTAGAAAACAGAAGATGTTTTAACACATTACACAACTATATGTGATTTTTATTCTTGCCTACCAATATATAAGTATTACTTTTATAATAAGAAAAGCGGATGTTTCTAATAAAGTCCTTGTTAATTCTTATACAAAATATAGGGAAAAGAACAGCTGAGGTCAAGACAAAAGGAAAAGTCACCAGGAAGAAAGATTAAAAAATAAAACAACTCAGGTTGTCTGGTTTTCATAGGGAAAATTATTAAACAAATAAAGCCTAAGGTTAAACAAATACAGAATCATTACTAGGCTTAGTAGTTGTTGTCAAGGCAACCCCGAAATACTTCCAAATTTATCTTTGTAGGGTGTATACAAAACAAAATAAAACCACCACCTCCAAATGTTCCTCTGTCCCCCAACCCTTTCTTTCTCCCCAGCTGTTGGAGAAAACGCTCCTTACCTTCAGATTCTAGTTTTTCTGCATTGAGCGGGCTGGTTGGTGACCCTGTTGAGGATTTCCTGCCACTGAGCCCTGAGATCATTGCCATAGAGGACAATCTTCCAATGGCTCTCACAGCATTGCCCGTTTTCTGGAAAATAGACACCGGGGTTGGACTCTGGCGGTGTCCCTAGGTCCAGCCAGGCAGTGATGGGGGCTCTGGGGAGTCCAGCCCAGGAGGAGCAGCTGTTCCCCAGAACGAGGGCCTCTGAATGCCGAGCTTCTGCCAGAAGAGTGAGCCCAACCTTGCTCTGCTCAGCACTATCAGCGTGTCAGAAGATGTTCGGGGAATGGAATGGGGCCTGGAACTGATGTGTGCGTTAATGTGACTAAACAAGGTCAACATGAGACAAAAACCCTTTCATACTGTGCTTCAACTCCCATAAAAGGGATAGTTTATATAAAGCGACTGCAGGCTGAGACAGCTCCAGAGACTTATTGCTGACTGGGCCTAGTGTGGCGGTTTCTCGTAAAAAAGATGCCAGCAGTGGGATTTCAGTTGGTCAGAAGAATAGTTACTGAAGATCACACAGGTCCTGATGCAAAAATACCAGAAGAAAACCCAACAAAACAGCTTCCTAGCTTTCCTTTGACCTTGGGCAAGTCACTTAACTTCTCTGGGCTTCAGTTTCCTTTTCTATATAAAGAGGGGCTTGGACAAGACGATCTCCAAAGTCCTATTTAGTTCTGTTTATGATTTGGATACTTAAGAGATTTGGAGCAAGACGCTGGCCCCCGCACAAGTCTGTGACTGTGCAGTGAGCTCTGGAGGGGTGTTGGTCTGTGGTGCACACTCAGGCATCAGAAAGCATGCCCACGGACACAAAAAGCGATGGCATTGTGCTTTTCTGAGACTAAGCTTGGGAGAGGACAGAACTTCTGAAAAGGCTGAGAGCTCCAGATGTAATTGCTCTGCGTTGTGAAAATTCTACCAAGTGTAGGGTATAGGTCATGAAATCCCCAACAATGTACTATTGTGTCCCTGTTTCTTATCTTTCAATAAAGGTTTTTGTCCTTTTTCTAAGCTCCATGGGAATGACTAAGAAAACTAAGGCATAACCAAGTCCTTCCACCCCTGCACCCAGAGCATTTTTGTCTGGCATCCAAAGGCTGTGCACGTAGACAGCGGATATCACTACTGACTGGCCACTTGTCCCCCTCTGAGAGATGACAGAAACAGCCTCTTTGTAGGCACATGGCTTGTATACACTCGTAGGACCTCAAACTGTGCCAGCAAAGCCATTTTCCTCCTGAGTTAACTTCACACACTCAAGTATTTCAGCAAAGCTTGATTTCTTTTCTTTTTTTTAACTCTTATATGTTACCTTTTTTTTTGAGACAGAGCCTCAAGCTATTGTCCTGGGTAGAGTGATGTGGCATCACAGCTCACAGCAACCTCCAACTCCTGGGCTTAAGTGATTCTCTTGCCTCAGCCTCCCGAGTAGCTGGAACAACAGGCGCCCACCACAACGCCCGGCTATTTTTTGGTTGTAGTTGTCATTGTTTGGCAGGCCTGGGCTCGATTTGAACCCGCCAGCTCTGGTGTATGTGGTTGGAGCCTTAGCCACTTGAGCTACAGGTGCCACCCTGTCTTTTTTGGGGGGAAAATCATTGAGGGTACAAAGAACCAGGTTCCACTGCTTGCATTTGTCAGGTAAAGTCCCTCTTATGATTGTGTAGCAAAGCTTGATTTCAGACTACTTGGAAAGTTAGTATGCTTCACTAAAAAAGATTATTTTGAAAGCAAAGAACTTCAGGATGCTAAGGAATCACATGAAAAATTACTTGTGCGTGCACACACGTGTGTATGGTTTTCGTGGAGACTTGCTACAAGCACAATCGCTTTCTGCCCCTTGCTCTTCTTGTTGCAGACTGTCTCATGCATTTTGGATAGACATTCCACCTTGCTCTGTCCTCTGGCCACCTGTTCTTGCACATGTCACTAGTGTGGTGTGGCTATGCTTCTGGCCTCCTGCTGCAGTGGTGAGGCTGGGTTGCTGAACAGAAGGTGGAGGTAATAAGAAGGTGAGAGAAGGCAACTGGACAACTTCACTGCGTGCAGAAGCACTGTGCCCCTGCAGACTGATGCCACTTGGCAACCTTGCATGCTCTTCTGAGAGAGGCTGTTACTGATGCCATTGTTGATCTGCTTGTTGTGCTAAGCTGGAGTGTGGGGAGACTAGAGACTCATTCTTCCCATGGGAGGTTTCCCTGCCCTGGGGGAACGGGTAGTGCCAGCTGTGGCAGCCCTCCCTATGGGAGTCAATATCAGACTATGCCACTTCCTAATCTGCCCAAATTCAGACTCTGTTCTTCTCAGTGGGAGATTCCCTCTACCCAGCACTGATTGGTTTGCCCTGGGCTGGGAGTCTCCCAACTCAGAGGGTTGATTTCCAATAAGGGGCAGGTTAGTTCTCTAGCCACCAATTGCTGGGTGATCTTGTGCAAAGCAGTTCCCATCAGTGTCATTAGACTAGAAGATTCTAATACCCCCTTTTTTTTTGGAGACACAGTCTCACTTTGTCGCCCTTGTTAGAGTGCTGTGGTGTCAGAGCTCACGGCAGTGGGCTCAAGTGATCCACTTGGCTCAGCTTCCCAAGTAGCTGGGACTACAGGCGCCCACCACAATGCCCAGCTATTTTTAGAGCTAGAGTCTCGCTCTTGCTCAGGCTGGTCTTGAACTCCTGAGCTCAAGCAATCTACCCATCTTGGACTCCCAGAGTGCTGGGATTATAGGCGTGAGTGACCATGCCCAGCCTTAGAAGATTCTAAAGTGGCTTCTCTAGTCTTTTGCAGAAAGACTGTGATTCCCATACATGGACACTCCCCTGAGCCAGGGGCTCCCTAATTCCAGACACCTGCATGGGTACTGATTAGGAAGCTCTCCACTTGGGTGGTGCAGATAGGTATCTTTTCTCTTTCTGATTTTAACGTGTAAGGAAATGACTAATATGAAGTTACCAGAATGAGGCAAATAAAAGAGTTATAGTGTTTCAGGGGAAGTAGCAAGTATATTAACAAATAAGTCAGCCTCATATAGGGGGAAATTTTCTAGCAGATTGAGATACTCAGCATATAATTTCTAAAACAGGGAGAAATGTAAATAATGCACAATAGGGAAAAATTTAAAAACACTCTACATCAGAAGTCAATCTTTGGAAACCTGATTAGAGAAAAATAACTGGTAAGGAAGTTCTCTGTCAGAACTCCGTAAGTTCTAGTCTTCTAGTTTCACACTTTTGAGCTGAAACTTGGTTGCTGCTTTACCGATCACGACCGTTGGGAATTTTTGGAACAGCAAAACAACCAAGCGTCAATTCTCTAATTTCCATCTTTGTTTTGAGGAAGCCTTTTTCTTGTTTGAGGGCAGCTGCCAAGGCTGGGTTCCTTGTCCTTGGTGGGCAGTATCTGTACTAGCCTCCTTAAGTGCCTTGCAGACTTCCCACCCCTTGGAAAGCTGGCATGGCCATGCTGGTGTGCAGACTGCAGAAACCCCTGGTTTAGGGTCTTTCACTGCTAAAACCAAAACAGTCCCTGGCGAAACAAGGCATGCTGGTTACCCCCACACCAGCCTGCTATAAATGGTAAGAGGCTCCCTACCCCAGATATACCAACAGTCTCAAGATTTCCTCTGGGCAACACAGACTATCCACATGGGATGGCCAAGAATACTCTGTGCAATATCAAGTTTAATGCTTTCTCCCCTATTGCCCTTTGGTCTATGCTGCTGGTTGTTCCCAGAGAATAAAGATGGTTGTCCAGGGACCTCCAACTCATTACCTTTGCTTCTGGTTTGTATGCAGAAGCCCTGTTATCCTGCTGAACTTACCTATTCCCCTTGCTATGCCTCACCAACATGTCTTTGTACAATTTTTCATGTAAGTTTAAAACATATCTTCTTTCAGAATAACTTCCTTCTAAGATGAATAATATGATCAGTCATCTATACCTAACCAGTCTTGCCTACAGAGATTTGTTTCTATGTCACTTCCATCCTCCTGGGGACCTTGGAAACCACAGCAGAACAAGAAGAGCCTTTCTCTGGCACAGCTGTAGAGCATTCTGGGCCTGCCCTGGCCCTCTCGCTCTCCCGTAACCCACTGGCCCCACTTCACCACACAGAACCTTGGCTGCTCCAAGAGGGAACCCATTATTCCAGAGGGAGCTGAGGTGATGAGGACGGGAGTTAAAATATGGAAAACAGTTTCCTAAGGAAGCACCGTAACACACAATGGTCACCCACAGCTAAACTAGCACCAGGGAAATTATGCTTCAGGGATGTTACTTGTTGGGTGGGATTTTCTGGACTACTTTTTTGTGTGCAATTTTGTGCAACCTGACCACTGATTTTCCAGATGCTGTCACCCGTATTAAAATGTGACATTAAGGTTCCTTCTCTGAATTCTATCCTTCCAAAAAACCCAATGGCTAATAATGTTTCCTGACTGATCTGGCTGAAGGAATCCATTTGCCTCTCCTACTTCCTTATCTCTTTACCACACCTATCCCCGGTGTCCAGCCATCCTCCTGGCCACGGTCCACCTGCAGATGTTCTGAGGTGAGAAGGCTGCTCCCTTAACCCACAGTCTCATCCACACAAAATCCAGTTCAACTGTCCTCAGAGGACAGCCCCATCCTCATACCAGCTACCCTATCTTTTCAGAAGTACTTTTGCCAGATCTGCTGGCCACAGGATCATTAATATAGCCAAGCTTTTATTTTGTAGACCCCTTTCTGGTTTTTTGTTTGTTTTTTTGAGACAGAGTCTCATTCTGTTGCCCTGGGTGGAGTGCTGTGGCTTCATGGCTTATAGCAACCTCAAACTCGTTGCCTTAGCCTCCCATGCACCTGGGACTACAGGCACCTGCCAGAACACTTGGCTAGTTTTTAGTAGACATAGGGTCTTGCTTTGCTCAGGCTGGTCTCAAACTCCTTAATTCAAGCAATCAACTGGACCCCAGAGTGCTGGGATTACAGAAGTGAGCCATCACACCTGGCCCTTGGTTTTGGTTTTTTAAAGAATTTTTGCTACTCTGATCCTAATGGCACCAGAAAATAAGCAGCACAGGTGTTTGCCTTACACTGAAGGAGGCCAGGAGACCCACCTAAACCTTCACACAAGGGGTCTGACCCTAACCAAGAGCCGCCTTCCACGGCAGAGGAGCCCTGGCTGAGGTGTGCTCGGGGTGGCAGTCCCCCAAACCCCCACACCCGTGCTCCCTCTCTCAACCTTTGTGTGAACTTGTACTTTTTGAGGAAGTTATGGTTTAGTTGCCCCACGTGGCAAATGACCAGGGTTACAGTTGTCCCCCAAATAGTGATTTCCTTTTTCTCTGCACCTAGGAAAAGTCTCAATGAGTCTCCAGCTAAAAGTCACTGCTCCTGTCCATCTGACCCTGGACCTTTCCTCCCCGGTGCTGTTGCCCAGCCCTTCTCTGTGTTCTGGCTCACATGCCATCCCTAATTTCAAACTCCTGCCCCAGAAGCATTTGCTCATAACCACAGCCACCCGTGGCTGTCATCTGCTCCGCACCCCTGCCCACACCCAGGCTGTGGAATGGAGAGCTATGCTGACAGCTCATAATTCCTCGTGCGCTGTATTCTTCCAGGCCCAGGTCTTCACTTCCCGTTACACATCCCTGCCCTGAGTACAGAAACCATGTGTTTGTGTTTGAAAATCCTAATTTTAGGCTCGGCGCCTAAGGCTCAACAGGCTAAGGCGCCAGCCACATACACCTGAGCTGGCGGGTTCGAATCCAGCCCGGGCCGCCAAACAACAATGACGGCTGCAACCAAAAAATGGCTGGGCGTTGTGGCGGGTGCCTGTAATCCCAGCTACTTGGGAGGTGGAGGCAGGAGACTCGCTTGAGCCCAGGAATTGGAGGTTGCTGTGAGCTGTGATGCCACTGCACTCTATCCAGGGTGACAGCTTGAGGCTCTGTCTCAAAAAAAAAAAAAAATAAGAGGAAGAAAATCCTAATTGTAATAATAAAATTAATGAAACAGATGATAATGGTAATAAATAAGTGCTCTCCGGTTTTGGATGATTTTACCCATCCTGTTACCAGAGGCAGTTTTGTGTTGTTAACATCCAGTCTCTGGTAACAGGATAGGTAAAACCATCCAAAACCAGAGATGATTGGAACCATGCTGTAGGTTTATGTGTGACCCTAGGTGACTTTCCTAATCCCTTGTCAGCCTTGGTTTGTCTTTAAAGTGGGGATAATAATAGTACCTGCCTCGCAGGATTAAAAGACAGAGCATAGAAAGTGCTTTGAATGGGCCCCAACACATGGCCAGCCTCAGGACCTATAGCTCCTGGTATCATTTCTGAACACGCACTCATGGTAGGCGTTGTACTGGAGGCCACGTGAAGATAATCTCATAGACTTAACACAGCAATGCTGTGAAGTTGGTACCACTATTACCCACTTTACAAATGAGAAAACAAATCCACAGCAAGGTTAAGTCACTTGGCTAAGGATATGTAGCTATTAACATACAGCTTCCCTAGAGAGTCGGGGCCTTGTCTTTCTCTCCCTCCTGTCTTTCTCACTCTACCTTTAAGGAGATCACATTCTCCAGGGTGGCCCACTAGGCCTCATGCTGCTCATCCCGTGAAGACATGGAAGCGTCCGTGGCCTGACCTGTGTAAGGGCCAGGCTGTGTGAGGCCCTCTGGGATAATACTGAGCAGGTTCTTGGAGAGAGCTGTGGTTAGGAATCCAATTTCCTCTGAGAAAGGGACTCAGTGCCCAGGACTAAGCAGACCACTGTACCTTTTTTTTTGAGACAGAGCCTCAAGCTGTTACCCTGGATAGAGTGCTGTGGCATCACAGCTCACAGCAACCTCCAATTCCTGGGCTCAAGCGAGTCTCCTGCCTCCACCTCCCAAGTAGCTGGGA
>CAUYON010040916.1:0-13497 GCA_963573935.1 Arctocebus calabarensis
GTGAAACTTATTAAAGGTAGAGTATCAATGTCTTTATATAGAGATCAAGAAAATGCCATGAAGGCTATCTGTAACAGTACAATCAAAATATTTCTGAATGTATATGAAGCACATTGTGCCCTATGATTGCACCAATGTACACAATTATGATTCAATAAAATTATTAAAAAAATCTTTAACCTGCAATGTAAACAGTTGATAATCTGTTTTGATACATCTTTCCCTTAGCAATAGAATAGGACCAATTTTTGTCATAGATCTTGAAGTGACAAGTTGAGCATCAGGGATTCTGGCAAATGCTTTTAGCCAGTCTGCTCCCATTCTGCTCCAAGGCACCACAGTGGGGTGTCTTTATAATTCATCCAGTTTAGAATTTGTTTATATGGAAATGAGGAATGATGGCAACATTTTAGCTAAGTCTCCAATTCACAAATTCCCTAAATCTAGCCCATGTAACATGGGGAATAAGGAATAAGCAGGTATGTATATTTGCCATCTTCAAATAATTAGTACAGAAAAAATTTTGCAGATATTTATGATTGGAATTGGAATATTCTGAGATACTTTATTAAGGACTATATCACAGTGAGCTCTTCACCTGGAAAAACAATCAGTAAAATCAATTGAAAAACCTTACTAAAATGCCTCAGTAATCTCAGGGGAAAAGTAGTTGCCTTTTGGGAAATTTCAAACTATAGCTGTTTTACCTGATACTATAAGTTTTTCAATGTCATTACCAATTTCAGGTCCTTCAATATAATGTCTTTTTATTACCTATATGGAAATTATTAGATTAGTTAAATTTAGTGAGTTCAATAAATTATTATGTCATGCAGTCTTGTAAAACCATGATGATGAGCTTGACTTACCAGAATTATATATTTGGTTTAATTACTGATCTTCTTTTGTAGATACATGTACCGTTGAATTTTATAGGAATTTCAAGGCTTTATAGAATTGGCTGATAAATATCCACAAGGATCTTCCATTTAAAATAAATGGCATCATTGTCTACTGGATAATGGTTAAAATGTTTAAGAAATATCAAACAAGTTAGGATTGGATAAATGCATTGCTGAAATAATTTCTTGACCTTTGATGTCTGTAAATTATAACTTTTCTAATAAGCCATACTAACAATGCAATTGTTGGAGATACACGTATAGGGTTAATGAAATTAACAAGAAGGTATCTCAGCTGAATCACTCAATCACTGAATCAAACTCATTATAGCAAAGGGTACAATGTTTGCTTATAAGTGAATCGGCATTATTGAGTAATTCCATATGAATGGCAAAGATTCAGATTTGAGAGATTCCCATCTTAAGGATGCTGTATTTTTGGAAGTAGTATGACGATGGCTTTTCTCTAATTGGCCCATTACAGTGATTGAAAAACTATACGTATTTTCAATGTTCTGAAACATTGACCAAAAAATTACAGTAACTTTCCAAAGGTGCCGTGTTTTTGTGCCAGGATTCTTCTCTGTCTGAAAACACATGTGGGTATAAAAATAATTTTACAAAAGAAGATTAAAGTTGGAAAACTCTCATTTGCTGATTTATTTTATTGTTATTATTATTTTTAGACAGAGCCTCAAGCTATCGCCCTGGATAGAGTGCTGTGACATCACAGCTCACAGCAACCTCCAATTTCTAGGCTCAAGTGAGTCTCCTGCCTCTGCCTCCCAAGTAGCTGGGACTACAGGTGCCCGCCACAACCCCCGGCCATTTTTGTTTTGCTTGCAGCCGTCATTGCTGTTTGGCAGGCCCACGCTGGATTCGAACCCGCCAGCTCAGGTGTATATGGCTGGCGCCTTAGTGTGCTGAGCCACAGGCACCGAGCCAACATTTGCTGATTTAAATACTTACTGAAAGTCTATGGTACACTACAATATTTTATTTACATAAGGAAAGACATAAATCAATGAAATAAAATTGTGTTCAAAGTTCCAAAAGAAACTCTTCTATTTCTGGTCAACTGCTTTTGGTGTGGGGGTCAAGGCATTCCAATGAGGCAATAATAATCTTTTAAGTAAATAATTCTGGAACTTCGTTATGCATAAGCAAAAAAGTAAATAAAAAAAATGAAGCTGAACCTCTACCACACACCATTCATTAACAATAACTCAAATTAAAGGTCTAAATGTAAGACCTAAAACTTAAAACTCTTAGAAGGAAACGCAGGCATAAATCTTCATGACACTGGATTGGGCAGCATACACAAGGCCAAACAACAAACAAGCAAAAAAAGTAAACAATTTGCGCTTATTCAGAAATCAAAAAAAAGTTTTATACTTCAAAGAAAGACTACTATCAAGAAAGTACAAACACAGTCCACAGAATAAAAGTAATGAGAGAAAATATTTGCAAATCATGTGTCTGAGAGAGAATTGCACTCAGAACAAATAAAGAAACACAATTAAATTATCATAAAACAAAACAACTGAAGAATGAGCAGAGGTATTTTTCTAAGATACATAAATGGTCAAATAGCACATGTAAATATGCTTGGCATTTTTAATTATTAGGAAACTTAAATCAAAACCACAATGAGACACCACTGCAAACCAGAGAGGGACTAAAACGAGAAAATATCATGAACGGTATGTCAATCAGGTTGATAAAATATCTCAGATTGCATGTGAAGCCCCCACACTGTACCCCATGGTTGAACTAATGCACACAGCTATGATTCAATAAAAAAAAAAAAAAAAAAAAAAGATGAACTCCAGTAAGTGTTGTTAGGAATGTGGGCAAATTGGAATCTTCAAATGTTGCTTGCGAAAATGTAAAATGATGTAGCCACTCTGAAAAACAGTTCAGCAGTTCCTGAAAAGTCAAACATTTATGGAGTCACCATATCATCTCTGAGAAGAATAAAAACACATCTACATGATATAATGACAAATGTGGAAACAACCCAAATATCCACTAATCAATGAATACAGAAATAATGGTATAGATACACAACAGGCTATTATTTGGCCAAAGAGTGAAGGACTAATCTTTGGAAAACCTTCTGCTGAGCAAATAATGGGTCACATAGTCTATGATTTCATTTATATTAATTGTCAAAAATAGGAAAATCCATAACAGGAGACAGTCGGTGAGTGGCTGGGAAAATCTGTGTCAAGGGGAGAATCTGGAATGAACGTGTGCTAATGTGCATGGGGTTTCTTTCTTGAGCTGGTGACAGTGTTTTAAAATCAGATTGTAGTGATTATTGCACAACTCTATGATGATAGTAAAAACTATTGAATTTAACTGAATATTAAAAATGGGTGAAATTTATTATGGATGAATTATATCTTAATAAAGCTGTTAAATAAATATTAAAACAATTGTAACATGCATCTTCTCTGCCTATAATTTTTATTTATTAAGTCATATCCATTATTTCTAGGATATTTACAAAAGAATTAAGTTAATTAAATATATACAGAGATTCCACAGTTCTTAATAACGTTATCCTAAATAATTGTGTCACTTGAATTTATAGCATTATATCTCTTTCTCTCTAATTGATGAGCTATTGAAATCTTTAAAAATTGATTGGTTAAATGGGCATCAATGTCATAAGTCTAAGAAATACTGGAATTTCTTTCAAATGTTATTAACCTAGATAGTCTTGTGTGATTATTGATATTTATATACAAAGCAGTCTATTAAACAATTTATTCCAGCTCAGAGTTATTTTTGTTTTCTTCTTTTCTCTTTTCTTTTAAATAAATTAAGCTAGTGTTACGGCCAGTGAGAGTGAAGAACCTGGCATCCTGCAATGCTGGTACTTCTTAATTTATGCCTCGAGGGAGTAATACTGAGATTTTTCTGGGTACCATAGCAACTGCAGGATCAAAGCCACAATATCATGTGGCAAATTTGCAGCTGAGAGAACACTTCAGCATCACATTAGATCACTTTGGGGTGGCAATATTACAAGGCTTTGTAGTGTAGCATCTTGATAAGGGATATTTATCCAATTTTGTCCAAACTAAAGACAACAATAGAGGAATTTTTTCTGAAGAGTAGAATAGTCTCATCCATATCTGTGTGAAAATATTAAAGGCATTAATTTGAAATCAATGCCTCACAAGGGTTTGAGAAGGATTGTCCTTGAAACTGACATCAACTTGTATCAACCTAAGTAATATGCTAATTATCCGTGCAAAGAATAACATTATTATGTCCAACACACAGAACATCATCCAATATTATCAATTTTAACTTGCATGACAATAGGACCTGTATTTGTTCATTCTACGGTACACATAGTTCCCACTTTCTTCTCTGAGGATATGAACAGAAGCGGGCACTCATAAATCACCTGGGGAATTAACAATCCTGCCTTCACTATTTTGTCTTTGCTTGATTAACACACAACAGATGTCTGCATTCAGAGGAAGCTTTTTCAGAGCACTGGGCTATGTGCCTCCTTGCCTGTGGACACTGGGATGAAATCCAGCTTTATGGAACTCAATGAAAGAAATGGAATTGGTATTTTTGTCCCAAGTTTCAATCTGTTACCACACATTATGAACTACCAGGCTTAATCTCCAAATAACATTGGATCTAGGTATAAAAATCTAGTTATTCCTCGTTACTATGTTAACCAAAAGAAAATTGTAAAAGAAAATTAGTTCTCAAAATTCAAATACGAAATGTTGCTAAATTATAAAATGTCCATAAAGAAATTTGAACTTTAAAAAAAGAAATTTAGACTTTAAGAAGAATAAGAGGATGCAGAATAAACCTACTTGATTTTGAAACTCTTTCTCATGGCTATATTCTAAGAATTTAGCCCAGTTATTAGGACACCAATGGCTATACCAGAGGCGATTTGCACAGGTGACAATCTACTATTGAGTTTGAGTAATCCGCTTCTGCAAAAAGTAATGAAACTTCCAAAAACAACAGAAATAGCACTTTTATTGAGAACCATGTGATCCTCATCAAAAAATACAAAAACAAAGGAAGAAAAAATAATAATAGAATCTGTAATTAAAATAAAATAGATATCCAAAATTAGACAGAGAAATTATGTTGTAGCCCAATAGATTCATGAAAAGAAGGAGAAAAAATAAGGTTGCCACAAAGCATCTTTGTAAGTACACTATAAGAAAAATACTATAAGATATACAAATTAAGTAAAGAGATAACAAGCAACCATTTATGATTAGATTATAATCAAAGAATTTGATTCTAATTTTTAATTTCTGATAAAGAAATTGGGGTACATGATAATCTAATTTTTATTTTTGTTAATGTATAAAAGAGCTCATGAGTCTCTGAAAAGGATTAAAAAGATCAGAAACATACTATGTGATAACAGGAAGAAATGTCTTCTAGGATACAAACAGCGCAAATTAACTTTCTGGGATTTTGCTGTGATTTCCTTCAATCTATAGATCAAATTTGAAAGAAATAATGTCTGAATAATACTGAATTTTCTTATTCATGAGCAAGGAGCATTTTTCTATTTATTTTTATCTTTTTTGTTTTTTTCATCAAAATTTTGTAGTTTTCTTCCTCCGTAGGCTGCACTTTATTTTGTTACGTTAATACCAGTGCGTATCTTTTTTATTTTTTTAGTGCTAATGTATATTATTTTACATTTTGTATTCCTAGTGTTTGTTTTTGGTGTATAGGAAAGTATTTTTTTGCCTATTTGATTAGCTAGGAATTCCAGTACGGTGTCGAATAGGAACGGTGAGAGACAATGTCTTGTTTCACTCCCAATTTTAGGGGGCAAGTGTATAATTGCTCACTGTTAAATATTTTAGCTATAGTTATTATTATTTATCAAGTTGAGGATTATCCCCTGCTTGTATTTATAGTTTTCTGAGAGTTTTTGTAAAATATCATAAACAGGAGTAATGCTTCTTCAAATAAACTTCACTTCTTTTGATACGAAAATGTGATTTTCCTTTATATCTGTTGATGTGATTATATTAATTATTGTTGAAGCAGCCGTGCATGTTACAATAAATTCCTTTTGCCATAGTAAAAATAACATAAAATAAAATGACAAAAACACTTGGAAAATACTCTTCCAACATTCACTCCTATGAAGTGTGCATTGTACATTTGGGTGTTATCTGTTTCCATAAATGTATTCTCCTTTCCGGGAATCTAAGTCCTTGGAAACCTGGGACTTTTGTTGTTAGTCTGACTTTGTTTATACTAAGCCTCTGAATCCAGTATTCTCATTCACGCTCAGATCAAACATCTTCCCGTCTCCCAGATTTGAGAAGAGAGCCCTCTTGGCACGCTGCTGAGCTTTCCAGTTACTTTTCACCCGAGACCCTGATGAATCATAACATATTAATCATAATTCTCTTCCTCAAAGGAATTCTACTTTAGGCTCATTTAGATGCCTGGAAGAGGGTTTTATAAAGGACAAGGATCATACACACTTTTCAATGACTACCTGCTCCTGGATTCTCCAGAATCACACTTACAACATTCATTTTGGAATTCTTTCATATGGACTGCTTACCAAAATGGTTTTAATACACATTTGCTATCCTGCGTCTGATTTACCTCTATCCCAGACACAGAACTGGTTCTGGACATCAACTCTTACGCATCTTTGTCCATTTGTGTTCTCTAATCTGGGACACTTGAGCCTGAAATTCTGTGCACTAATTTAACTCCTAAAAAGTGCCTCCCTTCCATCAAAAGTGCTATTACCAATTAGTGAAAGAATTATATTTTCTCTTTTTCTGAGCTATTTGGGTTCAAACAAATAAAAAATAGAACTTTGATTATTTTATTACATGTAACTCTCATCAAAAATAAAATAAAGTCTGATGGTTAAAAGGAATATAGTGCACAGATTTAACAGGAACATAGGTTTTATATCTCTTAGAGCTGACTATAGCATCAACTGGCTCGCACACCTGTGAGCATACCTGCTCTCAACACGGCCTGATCTTAGCACACTTAACACTCACATCCACAGCAATTTTCTTTCTTGGCCTTAATAGCGATGCTCAAGGCTCCCATGGCAACTTGCCTCTAAGCCGTGGATCAATTTACCTTGATTCTATTTCCTACCAAAAAACATAAGTCTCGTGTTTTCCAAATTAGTCTTTTGTTCCGATTTAAGATTTCTGCCAATGCCTTTGTCTAATTCTGTTCTGTTTCTTTAAAGGAAATGAGCATACATATGTTCTTTGGACAACTATATTAATCTATTCCAAATCACTGGTTCTTTTCTCTTTCTCTCTTCATACTATTGGAATGTTTCCTTATATGCCGATGATTGTTTCTTTGTACAAGCCAGATTACCTGCTTACTACAGCAGTATATGTAAACAAGAATTAAATAGCATTTTAAACTTAAAATGTGATTGTATTACATTTATTTCTTTTTCAAATTATATAAATATAACAAAGCCATCTTTTCTAAGACAATTTGATCTGATATGTAAATAGTTGAAAAGAATATCAATCTTATCAAGATATACTATTTAAAATTATTAACATACACATATGTAAGAACTATATGATGTTTATGTAAGACTTCAAATACAGTGAGCCTTTCCTTAAATTATCAGCGTTATTATTAATATGATAAAATACTGAGAAATTTTAACTATAGAAAATATGCATCCCATACTTGTGATCATTATTCTGTTATCTCTGCTCTAACATAAGTAGCCAAATTTATACATATTTTAAAAGCATAAAATTAGTTATAGTTATTTATCTTGAATCAAGAACCTACTCATTTATTTTCCCCTACAAAAATGAAAAACACATCTGCTTTTTCAGTATTCCTTGATAATATGTGCTTCATATAGCTTCATATTTAGAATCATTAAGTGAAACACATCAAATTATAATGTTTTAAATATGTCTAATTTGGGATTATATTTTATCATATATTTCAACTACACCAGAGCCACACAAACAAATATTCATAGATCTAGTGTATGAATCTTTTTAAATTTCAAAAATTCTCAATTTTATTGTAGCATGACACATAAATGGCTCACTTAAGAATTTCATAGCATTAGGCTAGGTGTGGTGGTTCACAATTGCAATCCCAGCACTTGGGAGGCCACGGTGGGTGGATTGCCTGAGCTCAGGAGTTCAAGACCAGTCTGAGCAAGAGCAAGACCATGTCTCTAAAAACTAGCTGAGCATTGTGGCAGGTGCCTATAGTCCCAGCTATGTGGGAGGCTAAGGGAAGAGAGTCGCTTAAGCCCAAGAGTTTGAAGTTGCTGTGAGCTGTGATGCCACAGCACTCTACTGAGGGAGACAAAGTGAGAACCTGTGTCAATAATAATAATAATAATAATTTCATGGGGTTGGGGTTCTGAGTGTTTAGATATAAGTAGTCATCTTTATTTTGATAGTACCAGACTGAGCAGCCCTTACAGAGGATTTCATTTTCAACTTTAATCAGGTAACCAAAATGTCTTGTAATAAAATGACTTATGTGACAAATATCCTAAAGAGAACAAACTTTAAATATCACTGGTGTAACTCATAATATATAATAATTATCTTAAAAAGTTAGGAAATATTTAAATATAAAAGTAATAAAAGTCTACCCTTAATATTTGTTTTCTTTTGAACATAACTTTAAGACCTGAAAGATGTCACTATTTCCCATTATCATATTTTTTTCTATAGGAAGACTTCCAGAAAGAATTTTGTTTACTTCTCTAAACACAATAAGATGTTCCTCATTTTATCATTTTTCCCCCACTAGAACATTATTACAAACCAGTTGCTAATGAAATACATTCTGAATTTGGCTTGAAGAGAACATTCGGATTAAAGCAGGAAAAAGATAATCCCTGTGTTTTCCATTACCAGTATTTTCCCCAAGATACTTAATAATCCAACCTTGAAAGGAAGGATCTTAAATACAAATTCTTCATCTTACATTTTCATTTGCAGGGAGAATCAGTTAGAGAAATCCACATATTACTTTGGAATATGACAATATGTGAAAACAGGTTTGTTTTTAACATATATTTCAACACTTGGTTGATATCAACACCTCTTCCCTTCCATTTGTGACCATGTTCATGGCATTTACTTATTTACACTCAAATTTCTGTAATTAAATACCTAAAGTCAAGCTTGCACTAAGGCTTCTATGAGATAACAATGCAGTTATACTAACACTGTTATCAATTGTTAGTAAATCACTATAGTAACAGTCAGGATTACAGGTGTATGATGAAGATTAAATATTCATAACGCTATTATTTATTAAATACAGGAATATAAATTAAACACTGCCACATAATGTAAGAATACACTAAACACTGTATATTTAATGCTGACCATTGGACTCAAGATCTAGTTAGATTAATTATGCATAATATTTCTCATTTTAAGATTTCCTATTTTTTTTTTTAAGATATACTCCTATTTCTTTACTTCCCTTAAAGATTTCATTAAGTCAACATATGTTTCAATGGATAAAGTTGGGTAATCTCCTCCACTACTTTTCATTTTCAGAAAAGGAACATGTAGCCCACTGAGGCTATATGACTTTTCCAAGATCAAACAACTAGTACAGGCATTAATCAGAGCTTACTTTCCAATTTGATTCCATTTTTTTTTTCTTACCTGATATCCAATACATTGTGTCAGAATTTTAGACGCTAGATTGAGTTTACATAATGTTTTTTCCCTGCCTTTTCTAACATTATTCACAGATCGGAATGATATTGCTTTTGATAAGTTTTCCTGCTTTTCCATAAACATGTGAGGGATCCTTCAGCACTGTGATTGTCTGTGTGATCTAAGGAGAGTGACTCACAACCCTCAGATTTCTCCTCTCCGCTGTCCCCACCAGGGAAGGCTCAGGCCTCCTGAGACACACACCCTGTACCTTTGCCCTCATGGATCTCTGGGAAAGTTTCCCTGCAATGTGGGGCAAGGAATAGAATTAATATAAATTAAAATACTTACAAACTGAAGGCATATTGTGCAAAACCAATCTTTTCATCTTGTCAAAAGATACACAAACACCAAATTTAAGTGGCTGCCCACTGAGGGAGGAGAATGAGGGTGGGGGTGAGGATGAAAGGGAATACAGAAATTGAGAGAATATACTTTTATGCAATAATGAATCACCAAGAATTGTTTTGCCTATATTAATTCAGCCCTGAGCACCAGACCACTAAAAAGATAAAAAAGGAAAGAATAATAATTACTTTTTGCTGAGCTGTTGCCATTTTTTCTAGAAGCAGAATTTTCTCTCTGACATTTGGTTAGATGCTAGAATCATTTGTGGAGTTTTTTTTTTTAAACACCCATGCCCAAGCCCTATCCATAGAAAATGAATCAGATTTTCTGGAGGTGGCACTTGAGTGTCAGTATTTTGTGAATCTTTCAAAGTGGTACTAGTGTACAGCAAGGTTTGAAATGCAGTATATTAGATTTTAACCTTTTTACCAAGAATAGGTTGTATTTACTTCTATGTATTTATCTCGATTCTTCCACCAGAATTGTGTGTAAAGAACCTAGATTAATAAATCGTAGTTCAATGAAGAAAATAATAATGAATAAAATTCAATAAAGCAAGAACAATTTAAGTGATTTTTGCCTTCCCTTATCACAGAATTTTTTTTTTATTTACTATACACTAAACTCATCCTATGAAGCTTTGTTTGTGAATTATAAGCATATTGCACCTAGGAACCAGTTTACCCCTAATTTATATCTCTCTTAATACAAAATAGTTCACTGAATATTTTGAAAATCCTTTTATTTATAGAAGCTTATTTTTTCACCCAGAGAGGACAAGTCAAGGGTATGTATGGAAACTGAACTAAGAAAAAGAATTTCAAATCAACCAATGGGATACATCAAATTGCCAGAATAAAAGGTAAAAAAAAAAGATTATTTCAATAGATTCAGAAGAAAGCCTTTGACAAAATTTAAAGTCATTCATGGTTATAACTGCAAACGAAATTAGTATAGAAGAAACTCACCCCCAGCACAATAAAGCCCATTTATGAAAAGCTCAAAACTAGCATCATAATCAATGAGGAAAACTAAAAACTTGTCTTTTAGTATCTAGTCCTAGACAAAGATGCCTACTGTCACCATGCTAATCACAGAACTGGACGTTTTACTCACAGCAGCTAAACAAAAGGAAGAAGTAAAAGACATTTACATTGGAAATAAAGGCATACATTTTTCTGATTTTATATTATACAGTAAAAATATAAAGAAAACTCTAAGATGCCACCATTTTTTTTTTTTCTGTAGAGACAGAGCTTCACTTATGGCCCTCGGTGGAGTGCTGTGGCATCACACAGCTCACAGCAACCTCCAACTCCTGGGCCCAGGCGATTCTCTTGCCTCAGCCTCCCGAGCAGCTGGGACTACAGGTGTCTGCCACAATGCCTGGCTATTTTTTTTTTGTTGCAGTTTACCTGGGGTTGGGTTTGAACCTGTTACCGTTGGTATGTGGGGCCAGCACCCTACCGACTGATCCACAGACACTGTCCCCTAAAAATATTTTTAAAGTAACAAATATTCATTTTCTCTGGTTTGGGGGAAAGGTATATACATAGCATAAATCAGATTACAGTTACATTGGAAAAAAATATCCAAATGACTTTCAATAAGGGAGGATTGGTTGATTTACATATCTATATCCAAGGAAATAAATATTGCATTCTTAAAATACAAACTATGAATAAAATAAAGCAACATGAAAACTGGTATGGAGTCACCATAGCAGAGTATAATGTTATTTGCCTCAGTGATGGTAACTGTGTGTAACACTGTCTAGGCTTTTGAAGCTCATGCACTGAAGTAATGTTGCAAGGTTAGGTAATAGTTGACTTGAATTTTTCCCTTCTTATGTGATGTGGTATTGCTTTACACAATTTAAAATAGTCTTTGGCCAACTTTATCTCGTTCTGTCCTTCAGCCTCCCAGGAGCTAGTTTACCATGTATAGTACCCACATGTCTTTGTAATTGCTTATATTAAACTTACTGTTTTTGAGAAGCCAGATACATAAACTTGTGGTTCAGTTTACATATTTCTGTTTCTAACTTTGCTTATTGCATTATTATACCTTTTTGTAAACTGTTTTTCATACTTTATTTGTTAAGATGGAAAGTTATTTTGATGTTGAAATGTGGAGGGATAAATTATCCTGCACTATGGTAAAAGTCTCAATGAAAACTTTGTCAGTTTATAAAGTAAAATATATTCACAGAAAGACACTAATAAAATGACAAAATAATAATTTTTACCCTCTTATAAATATATATACATAATTAGTTTGTTTTAATAAACTTGCTTAAAAAACAACTAACTCCAAAATGGATTTTTGGGCCTGGCAAGGTGGCTCATGCCTATGAATCCTAGCACTGTAGGAGAAGGTGGGAGAATCCTTTGAGCTCAGGAATTTGAAACCAGCTTGAGCAGGAGGCAGACCTCATCTCCACTAAAAATAGAAAATACTAGCTGAGCATTGCTGCTGACACCTGCAGTCCCAGCTACTCAGGAGGCTGAGGCAGGAGGATCTTCTGAGCCATGGAATTTGAGGTGGCTGTGAGAGAGGCTGATATCACACACTCTAGTCTGGGCAATAGATTCAGACTCTGTATCAAATAATAAAAAAAAGGAATATTTTAAATTTTCTCATTTCTTCAATCAGAACTTGGATTTCTCCTATGGCCCTGAGAACATCCTATTTTCTCCATAGTACAGAGGATTAATATCTCCTTTTCCTTTATTTAAAATCTGTTGACTTGTGAAAGTTTAAAAGTTTGTATTTAATAATTCTGATTAAATTGTGATTAGAAGAATTTGCTACTACAAAATTGAAAACTTTAGCAATACAACTGGTATACCTTTACTTGCTTCTAGTGAGAAGTCCAAGTGTGGGCATGCTAACAGCTACAGCGCCATGATCCCAATCACCCAAAACAGTGGTGAGCTTCAGAGGGAAAAAAATGGTGACTTGACAAACATAATGAGATAATCCAGATGACGATGCCCAGGAGTCCAGTGTGCTCCGAGTCCGTCTTCTCTGGTCATCAGTGATTGGATGATGGATGCAGAACATGAAAACATTGTATATGTTTAGCATATATCTCACTGCATTGATCTGCAGCTTCAAATAAGAATTGTATGGTGCCTGTGGCTCAGTGAGTAGGGCGCCGACCCCATATACCAAGGGTGGCAGGTTCAAACCCAGCCCTGGCCACACTGCAACAAAAAAATAGCTGGGCGTTGTGGCATGCACCTGTAGTCCCAGCTACTTGGGAGGCTAAGACAAGAGAATCACCTAAGCCCAGGAGCTGGTGGTTGCTGTGACTCTGTCTCTAAAAAAAAAAAAAAAAAAGAATTGTACCTGAATCCTTTTTTTTTTTTTTTTTTTGTAGAGACAGAGTCTCACTTTATCGCCCTGGGTAGAGTGCCGTGGCGTCACACTGCTCACAGCAACCTCCAGCTCTTGGGCTTAAGTGATTCTCTTGCCTCAGCCTCCCTAGTAGCTGG
>CAUYON010040918.1:0-11084 GCA_963573935.1 Arctocebus calabarensis
GCTTTAGCCTTCCTCAGGGTGTCCAGAAGCCTCATGCTGTCTCCCTGTGTTCCCAAAGGGAAGTTTCTGGGCAGATCCCGCCTGGCAGAGATGCCTAAAGTCCTCTCTCCCCAGTCTCACTGTGCCCAGCCGCAAGGAAGCTGTTACTCGTCTGCCATCTTGCTCCGCCCCCCAAGTCCATGTTTTCTAAAAGGCCTAGAGAACATGTATTGGGGGGCCTCTCCTCTTTCCCCGTGTGTTCGTCATTTTGGTGAATTACTGGAAGATGATGTCTCTGGCCAAAAGGAAGCAACAGCAGGTTTTTTTTGTTTTGTTTTGTTTTTAAGACAGAGTCTCAAGCTGTTGCCCTGGGTAGAGTGCCATGGCATCGCAGCTCACAGCAACTTCAAACTCCTGGCTATTTTTTGCTTGTAGTTGTCATTGTTGTTTGGCAGTTCCAGGTTGGATTTGAACCCACCAGCTCCAGTGTATGTGGCTGGCTCCCTAGCCACTTGAGCTACAGGCACTAAGCCAGCTGTCAAAGGTTCTTGCTCCCTTAGCCTTCATACTAATTTAAAAACAAAACAATCAATAGCTGGGCATTGTGGCAGGTGCCTGTAGTCCCAGCTACTGGGGAGGCTGAGGCAAGAGAATCGCCTAAGCCCAAGAACTGGAGGTTGCTGTGAGCTGTGATGTCACAGCACTCTACCAAGGGTGACAAAGTGAGACTCTGTCTCTAAAACCCAAACAAACAACAACAAAAAGAACAATTGATGCACTCACACATTTTCAGGTTATTAATTTTTTATATCATAAATTAAAATTTGCAAAAATAAAATTTCTAACTTAGTATAAATTTGACACATTAAAAAGCCAGTTGTTCTTACTTTTACCTCTTCTTTCAAAATTAAAGAAGAAAAAAAGAAGTCAATTATTTAATGTGCCCAGGGTCTACTAAGAAAAAGCCAATTGTATTTATTGAAAGCAAAATACCAAATTAGTTTGATTTCTGCCTCCATTCCTATAAAAAATACATTAATGAGCTTTTTTTTTTTTTCCCCGTGACAGTCTCACTATGTGGTCCTTGATAGAGTGCCGTGGCATCACAGCTCATAATCATCCCAAACTCTTGGGCTTATGCAATTCTCTTGCCTCAGCCTCCCAAGTAGCTGGGACTACAGGCGCCAGCCACAATGCCCACCTATTTTTTATTGCAGTCGTCATTGTTGTTTAGCAGGCCTGGGCCAGGCTTGAACCTGCCAGCCACGGTGTATGTGCTGGCGGCCTATTAACTGAGCTACAGGTGTTGAGCCGAGCTAGTCTTTAATGGTGGAAAATAATACTAAAATAGTGTTCATTTTTCTGCTTTAAATTTATTGTTTTTCTTTTTTTTTAGAAATTGGATTTCACTCTGTTGTCCAGCCTCAACTTTAACTCCTGAGTTCAAACAGTCCTCCTGCCTCAGCCTCCCAAGTAGCTTAGTATTACAAGCCTGTTCACTGCACCTGGATAAACCTTATGTTCATTCCATTTCTCTTCCTCCTCCCAATGTCATCTATTTTTATGTGTGGAAGTCTTCCATGGGTAGACCCATCAAACTTTTCTGCTACCAAAATACATATATATACTTAAATTAAAATGGGGTGGGGGAGACGGGCATGGTGGCTCACACTTGTAATCCTAGCACTCTGGGAGGCTGAGGCGGGTAGATTACTTGAGCTCAAGAGTTTGAGAACAGCTTGAGCAAGAGTGAGACCCTATCTCTATTAAAAATGTAAAAACTAGCCTGGCATTGTGGGAGGTGCCTATAGTCCCAGCTATTTGGGAGGTCGAGGCAAGAGGATTGCTCATTCCCAGGCGTTAGAGGTTGCTGTGAGTTATGACACCACGGCACTCTACCCAGGGTAAGTGAGACTCTAACTAATAAAAAAAAAAAAAAATTTAAACTTTTAGTTTTTTTGGTAATTGCAAGTCTGTAAGTCTTAAAAATTTCTTCTCGATTAAGGTATTATAACTACTATTAGTATACATAGATGATCAAGTCAAATACCAGATACATTTTGATATAAAATTATAAAATGAACAATAAAATTTTATTAGAAATACATTTCTTTTTTTTTTTTTGAGACAAAGCCTCAAGCTGTCACCCTGGATAGAGTGCTGTGGCATCACAGCTTACAGCAACCTCCAATTCCTGGGCTCTAGCGAGTCTCCTGCCTCTGCCTCCCAAGTAGCCGGGACTATAGGCGCCCGCCACGACGCCCGGCCATTTTTTGGTTGCAGCCGTCATTGTTGTTTGGCGGGCCCAGGCTAGATTCGAACCTGCCAGCTCAGGTGTCCATGGCCCGTTGAGCCACAGGTGCTGAGCTGACACATTAAACTTCAGTTAGCTCATAAAGCCCCAGCAACTTCAGTAAAGACCAAAATCTGAATAACCTGTAAGGGAAAGAAGTGCTGAATTCTGGAATCATACCACACACGCTTCTAAAATCTGCAACTTAAGCCCTATTTATCCAAGATCTTCAGGTGGGCCAATTGCACCAAGACCATCAAGGCAACCAGCACGATGTTTACAGGCAATTGGTGAGATTCCAATTATTTATGACCACAGCCACCAGAGTAAGTAGGCCATATACTCTTTTATAAAAATAAACCAAAATTAAACATGAATTTGGTGATTCAGTTTCAATTCATTTAGCAAGTATTTATTGAGTCTATTATGTGCCAAGAATATACTGGCTGCTAGAGATGTTCAAATAAATTCTAAACTAATGAGCTTCTTGCAGGAAGTTGTGCATATAGTGATTAAGAGCAGCAGACGCTGGCGCCATCCCAGGTTTAATGCTTGCTCCATCTTTTTTGTTTAGGTGGCTGTAGGCAAGCCTCAGTTTCCTCTTCTGCAAAATGGAAATAATAACATAGAGCTCATTCTTTTGTTGTGGGGCTCAAGAAGACAGTCATGCAACAAACACTCAGGAAATGGTAGTTTTTATTATTTTTATTCCTCCTTCCACTGAGCACCTGGCAAGGTGTCTGCCCATAGCAGCCAACACTCAATAAATGCTACTGAGTAAACAAGTGGATGGACAAATAACAAATAGCAATTAATAATTGAACGTGCCACTCCACTTGTAGACAAAGAAATTACATTGTTAGCACAACAGGTTATTCTCAAAAGCACAGTTTCATTTACAATATATATATATATTTTTTGTAGAGACAGAGTCTCACTTTATCACCCTAGGTAGAGTGCTCTGGCGTCACACAGCTCACAGCAACCTCCAGCTCTTGGACTTAGGCGATTCTCTTGCCTCAGCCTCTGAGTAGCTGGGACTACAGGTGCCTGCCACAATGCCCGGCTATTTTTTTGTTTTGCAGTTTGGCCGGGGTTGGGTTTGAACCTGCCACCCTTGGTATATGGGGCCAGCGCCCTACTTGATGAGCCACAGGCACTGCCCCCCCCCCTTTTGAGACAGAGCCTCAAGTCGTCTCCCTGGGTACAGTGCTGTGGCGTCACAGCTCACAGCAACCTCAAACTCCTGGGCTTAAGCAATTCTCTTGCCTCAGTCTCCCAAGTTGGTGGGACTACAGGCGCCCGCCACAATGCCCAGCTATTTTTTTGGTTGCACTCGTCATTGTTTGGCAGGCCTGGGCTGGATTTGAAACTGCCATCTCTGGTGTATGTGACTGGTGCCTTAGCTGCTTGAGCTCCAGGCACCAAACCTCTTTCACAATATTTTATCCATACTAATGCTATGTATCTTTTTTTTTTTTTTTTTTGAGACAGAGCCTCAAGCTGTCACCCTGGGTAGAGTGCCATGGCATCACAGCTCACAGCAACCTCCAATTCCTGGGCTCAAGTGAGTCTCCTGCCTCCGCCTCCCAATTAGCTGGGACTACAGGCGCCCGCCACAACCCCCGGCCATTTTTTGGTTGCAGCCGTCATTGTTGTCTGGCAGGCCCTGGGGCTGGATTCGAACCCGCCAGCTCAGGTGTACATGGCTGGCACCTTAGCCCATTGAGCCACAGGCACCGAGCCTATGTATCTTTTTAAATGTTTCTTCTTTCTACTACTTTTTTTTTTTTTTTTTTTGAGACTTAGCCTCAAGCTGTCACCCTGGATAGAATGCTATGGCATCACAGCTCACAGCAACCTCCAATTCCTGGGCTCAAGCGAGTCTCTTGCCTCTGCCTCCCACGTATCTGGGACTGCAGGCGCCCGTCTTTTTTTGGTTGCAGCCATCATTGTTGTTTGGCGGGCCCGGGCTGGATTCGAACCCGCCAGCTCAGGTGACGTGGCTGGCGCCTTAGCCTGTTGAGCCACAGGCGCCGAGCCTTCTTTCTACTATTGAATGAAGTCAGAGGTCTCACTTTCAGAAAGCTTTCTGTATATTTAAACATTTTCCTCTTTTATTAGTAGTCTGTGGTGTCAGAATTATTGTAGGCTTTTAAAAAATTATAATAAATAGTTCCAGGAAATCAAAAAGCTTCCTAGAAACATAATGTTCTAGTAGGAAAAATAATTTTAATACATTCTTTACATTGAGCTGGAAAATATTTTTTACTATTAATTATTAAATAGGATATTGAGTTATTAAAATTTAGAAACAAATACAATTTAGAAATGGATCTCAGGCTTGTTCATTAATCACTCCCCTGGTGCCACTAATCCAGTCCTGAGAGTGTTTGAGGAAATATAGTTTAAAGTTTCTTTCAAAATAAATGTCCTGGCTCGGTGTGTGTGCCTCAAGCTGCTAAGGGGCCAACCACATACACCTGAGCTGGCAGGTTCGAATCCAGCCTGGGCCCACCAAACAACAATGATGGCTGCAACCAAAAAATAGCTGGGCATGGTGGGGGGCGCCTATGGTCCCAGCTACTTGGGAGGCTGAGGCAGGAGAATTGCTTGAGCCCAGGAGTTGGAGGTTGCTGTGAGCTGTGATGCCACAGCATTCTACCCAGGGTGACAGCTTGAGGCTCTGTCTCCAAAAAATAAAAAATAAAAAAAGTCCTGATTCCTATTTCTAATTACACATCCTTTTTTTTTTTTTTTTTGAGACAGAATCTCAAGCTGTCACCCTGGTTAGAGTGCTAAGGCGTCACAGCTCACAGCAAACTCCAACTCCTGGGCTTAGGTGATTTTCTTGCCTCAGCCTCCTGAGTAGCTGGGACTACAGGCACCACCACAACACCCGGCTATTTTTTCTGTTTTTGTTTTTGTTGCAGTTGTCATTGTTGTTTTAGCTGGCCCCGGGGCGGATTCAAAACTGCCAGCCTTGGTGTATGTGGTCAGCACACTACCCACTGAGATAGGGCACTGCCTATACATCCTTTTAAATGCAAAAATATGTAATATAGTTAAAGAAATACATTCTTTAGGTGATGCTGTTACTTTCCATCTCTTGTTTGGCAACTTGTACTGAATTGCACAAGCAGTTAAAAAGAAGAATTAGGAATTTGTTTTGTTCTCTTTCCTAGCTCTGTTTTTCATTCCTGCACGCCTACTCCTGCATACAGACCGAAGGCTGCAGTCTCTTTACAACCCATTTCTGCCTACAGTGTACACACTAGTTAATTTACGCGGCTCTCATTCAGCTTGACAGCCATATGCTTCCGACAGGTGAATACCTCTGGGCAGTCACCTGGTAATAACACACGTTCCCGGTTGGTGCTGTGTATCAGGCCAGATGATGTGACAGAGAGAATTCTGGTATCCTGTCCTATACCCTTAAGTTATTCGCACTTTTTTTTTCATGTGTGCTGTCCTAGCCATCCTTTTTAGCTCCTCAATGTTCCTCCCGATATTTTACTGTCCCTGGGCTGTTCTTTCTTTTCTAGCTTGTAATATAGTAACATGTTGCTCCAGTAATACGTTAGTCAAAGACAGTTTCTGGGGGGCCATGGAAAATAATTAATGAACAGCGAAACCTGCAGACAAAAATAAGCAAGTTAACCAAGAAGGCATAAGCTCGGGCTGGCTCCATCTACACAGTTACCGTGAATCTTTCAGCTTCCCTTTGACTTGCTTCTTCATTTCTTCCTCCCCACCTGCAATATTCCTTAATCTCTCAGCTCAGAATTCTCATGTTTCCCAATTTCCAGTCAGGAAGAAAAACAAACTCTGGAAAACAACTGTTGGGGTGGCTGCCATCCTCACCACATCTCTGCCGGCCTTTTAAGCCTGACTCCTCCTTTCAGGGGTGACCACCTGGTGCCATTTTTATACTAGATGATGTGCCCCCAGCCCTGGTTGATTGGACCAGGAGTGAATATCTGATCCAAACAGCCAATCAGATTCTTTTTACACAAATCCTGACTCCTTCTAAAATTTCTAGTTCATGTCTGATTCAAAGCTCTCCTCATACCCTCAACACATACTAGGTTGGTAGGCCTTGTGACTTGGGTGTGATTTGTGTCTGTATGTGTGAGCGATGGGGGTGTGTGCGCGCTCATGACAGCCTGACCTCTTTCATCATGTATCCTCTAGCACGGAAAGAGATGGGAGGGGAAGGGAAAAGGTGTGTGCAAAGGGGAAACAGCTGTCAGCTCTGTGATGGAGCTCATTGTCCCGGAGATACAAGGGCGGAGGCTCTGTAGGGATTCAAACCCAAACAATACCATGGCCAGAGCTGGGCGTGGTGGCTCATGCCTATAATCCTAGCACTTAAGTGGATTCTTGCTTCAGCCTCCCAGAGTTCAAGACCAGCCTAAGGAAGAATGAGACCTACTTAAAAAAGAATAAAGAGAAACTAGTTGGATGTAGAAAAACTTTAGCCTATAGTCTCTGCTATTTGGAAGGCCAAGGCAAGAGGACTGCTTGAGCCCAAGAGTTTGAGGTTGCTGTGAGATCTGATGCCATGGCAGTCTACCCAGGGCAACAGATTGAGTCTCTCTCAAACAAATAAAAAAAATCAAAAAATCCAAAACAAACCAAAGAACAATACCAGAGCCAGGCCTTAGAGAGATCTGGTAAGTCCAGACCGGAAGCTTCCCACCACCTTCATCAAGGGCCAGAGTCTCTTTGCCTCATTCTATGATGGCGCTTGACCAGGCTGTGGCCTTGAGTCTTACACTACTGGGGCTTAAGAAGAGGAGGAGAGGCTTGTGTTCTTTACATCCAAGGAACTGGGAATTTGAGAGGGTGTTAGCTGGCCTCTCTTTTTCTTTTTCTTTTCTCTTTTTTTTGAGACAGGGTCTCACTATGTCACCCTTGGTAGAGCGCTGTGGCATCATAGCTCACAGCAACCTCAAACTCTTGGGCTTAAGCGATGCTCTTGCCTCAGCCTCCCAAGTAGCTGGGACAACAGGCACTGGCCACAATGCCCAGCTATTTTTAGAGATGAGGTCTTGTTCTTGCTCAGACTGGTCTCAAACCCATGAACTCAGGCAATCCACCCACCTTGGCCTCCCAGAGTGCTAGGATTATAGGCATGAGCCACTGCACCTGTCCTGGCCCCTCTTTTTCTACTCACACCATCCCACCTTTGGCCTCAATGCTCATTCTCCTGCTGGTAGCTTGAGTAGATTGGCAAGAGCAGGGCTCACAGGTCATGCAACGAGGCACTGAGATGTAAGGCTTCCCTCCTCCCATGCCCATCACTTTGGAGAGGTTTGATCGAGTTCCTCTCCCTCAGCTTTGAAGACGCAGCCAATGCAGGCATCAGAGCCTTTTGGGGGAGACAGGGGGAGAGTCTCGCTTGGTTGCCTAGACTTGAGAGCAGTGGCATGATCATAGCTCACAGCAACCCCAAACCCCATAGCTCAAGTGATCATCCTGCCTCAACCTCCCAAAGAGCTATGACTAGTTGTGTGCTATCATGCCCAGCTAATTTTTCAATTTTTTGTAGAGAAAGGGGGGGGGGGTCTCACTATGTTGCTCAGCCTGGTCTTAAACTTCTAACTTTAAGTAATCTCCCAAAGTGTTAGGATTACAGGTATGAGTCACCACTTCTGGCTAGAGTTTCTTATCAAATGTTGCTTTCCCCCCAAGGGGGAAGCTCTTCCTTTAGACCTTTTCAACAGATATTACCTGTCAAACCAGTCTAGTCCCTCCTGGAAGTACAGGAGTTAGCAACTGGCCCTCTTTATTCTAGCTCAGAGAATTTCCTAACTTTTTTTCCAGCGCAGCACTAACCTTGCACTATTTTGGTAACAAGAGGGGCAGGACTAGCTCTCAATCAGGACCTAGAAGGGAATGTGTATCCCAAAGGAATGACAGTGAATTCATGGTATCCTCCTAGCTCCACCATGCGAGTGCCTTATGTAAGACTCACTCTCTGGAGAAAGGAGATGGTTTTGTGATTATTCTCCAGCAGACCCCAGCAGCTTCTAGGTAGGAAGAGAGACAGTATGCAGCAGGATTGCTCCAAGGCTGAGGGTCCTGCGGAGAGCATGTGGCAGAGAAGAAAAGGATAAAGAAACAGACGTGCTGATGGGAAGGAAAGCGGTTAAAGTGGTGAACCCTGGAGTCCTGTTGCCAGGTGCTGAGTGGGTCCCCACCTTTGCTCCACATTGAAATCAACTGGGGAGTCTTGAAAGCACTGGTGGTTTAGTTCCTCCCCAGAGCTCCTGATGTAAGTGATTAGGGTGGCTGTGGCTTAGTCATCCTGAGACACAAAAACTCCCCAGGTGATTCTGATAGTTAGTTAAGGTTGCAAACCAAAGCCGTATGTCAGGACAATAACTGAAGTTAGGTGGTGCCTGTAGCTCAATGGGTAGGGCGCCAGCCACATACACTGAGGCTGGTGGAACCCGGCCCAGGCCAGCTAAAATAACAATGACAACAGCAACAATAAAAAAAAAAAAAAAAAAAAAAAAAAAAGGCTGGGCCTTGTGGCTGGTGCCTGTAATCCCAGCTACTTGGGAGGCTGAGGCAAGAGAATCCCTTAAGCCTGGGCGGTGCCTGTGGCTCGTTGAGTAGGGCGCCAGCCCCATATACCGAAGGTGGCAGGTTCAAACCCAGCCTGGGCTGAATTGCAAAACAGAAAAATAGCTGGGTGTCATGGCAGGCGCCTGTAGTCCCAGCTACTTGGGAGGCTGAGGCAAGAGAATTGCCTAACCCCAGGAGTTGGAGGTTGCTGTGAGCTGTGTGATGCCACGGCACTCTACCAAGGGCGATAAAGTGAGACTCTGTCTCTGCAAAAAAAAAAAAAAAAAGAGAATCCCTTAAGCCTAAGAGTTTGAGGTTGCTGTGAGCTGTGATGCCACAGTGCTCTACTGAAGGTGACATAGTGAGAACGTGTCACAAAAAAACAAATACATAAAAATAAGTGAAGTTAGATAGGGGCTGATAGATGGAAAAGAGAATAAATTGTAAAGGGTATGGAGATCTCAGCGGACTCACTGAGATCTGGATTTAGAAGAGAGACTGCCTCTGGGAGTGGGATGGCAGGATGGATGGTCATGACTTTCAGTGGTGACTTAGCAGGGGGTAGGGCAAGAGGCTGGGTTTTTTCAGGATATGAGCCTTGAAGGGGAAGAGACATTTTGTATTGTTTTGTTTTGTTTATTTGAGATGTAGTCTCACTTCATTGTCTTGGGTAGAGTGCTGTGGAGTCATAGCTCACAGGAACTTTATTTATTTATTTATTTTTGAGATAGAGTCTCACTATGTCACCCTGGGTAGAGTGCTGTGGCATCACAGCTCACAGCAACCTCAAACTCTTGGGCTTAGGCGATTCTCTTGCCTTAGCCTCCTAAGTAGCTGGGACTACAGGTGCCTGCCACAACACCCGGCTATTTTTGGTTACAGTCATCATTGTTTAGCAGGCCTGGGCCAGGCTCGAACCCGCCACCCTGAGTGTATGTGGCCGGCACCGTTACTCTCTGAGCTATGAGCACTGTGCCAACTCTTAGGAACTTTAAACCCTAGGGCTTGAGCAGTCCTCTTGCCTCAGCCTCCCAAGTATCTGGGACTATGCATCCTCGCCACAATGCTTGCTAGTTTTTCTATTTTTAACAAAGATGGAGTCTTTTTCTTGCTCAGCCTGGTGTCGAACCCCTGTACTCAAGCAGCCCACCTTCCTCGGCCTCCCAAAGTACCAGGATAACAGGTGTGAGCCACCATGCCCAGGCAGACCTGAACACTTTTGATGTTGGGACCATTGGGGAGATAACAAACAGCAGCACAAATTTCCTGGCCGAGCTTTTCCCTAGGGCCAAATGACCTCCAGCCTGACTTACTAGTCGTTCTTTATGTTTCTATAGAAGCATCAACTTTTTATTCACTTTTCCACATAATTAATAAATACTTGTTAAACGCCTAGTATGTCCCAGGCCTTCTAGTAGGGACTGGAGGAGGGGAGTGAGCAAGACAAACAAGGTCCTCTCCTCTTAGGTCCTATCCTCCAGCACAGGGTGGAGGAGACGCGGCGTATACCGAAAATATATTTAAATATATCAATAACAGATCATTCGAAGTGCCGTGAAGGGCAAAAGCAAGGCGACCATGTGTTTGACAGAGCGACCAATACAGATGTAGAGGTTGGGGGACTGGGCGGGTGGGCCACTTTAGATTAGGTATGCAAGAGGGCCTCCCTGAAAGGGTGACATTTGATCAATGACATAATGCCAAGAACGTGCCACCATGCGAAAACCAGGAGGCAGAGGGAACAGACGGTGTGAGGCCCTGAGTAGAAATGAGAATAGGGCAGTGGTTCTCAACCTTCCTAATGCCGCAGTGTATTTTCATTGTTAAAAAGGGGTCACAGGCTGAGAACCGCTGGGATAGGGGATGTCTGAAGAACACAAAGAGGGCCCGGCACAGTGGCTCATGCCTGTAATCCAGCACTCTGGGAGACCGAGGTGGGTTGATTGCCTGAGCTCAGGAGTTGGAGACCGGTCGGAACAAGAGCGAGACCCTGTCTCTACTAAAAATAGAAAAAGTAGGCTCGGCGCCTGTGGTTCAAGCGCTAAGGTGCCAGCCACGTACACCTGAGCTGGCAGGTTCGAATCCAGCCCCGAGTCCGCCAAACAACAATGACGGCTGCAACCAAAAAATGGCCGGGCGTTGTGGCGGGCGCCTGTAGTCCCAGCTACTTGGAAAGCAGAGGCAAGAGACTCGCTTGAGCCCAGGAATTGGAGGTTGCTATGAGCTGTGATGCCAT
>CAUYON010040921.1:0-18763 GCA_963573935.1 Arctocebus calabarensis
CTTTATATAGTGATCAAGAAAATGCCATGAAGGCTATCTGTAACAGTACAACAAAAATATTTCTGAATGTATATGAAGCACATTGTGCCCTATGATTGCACCAATGTACACAATTATGATTCAATAAAATTATAAAAAAAAAGAAAAAATGCTCATCATCCTTAATGATCAGAGAAATGCAAATCAAAACTACCTTGAGATATCATCTAACTCCAGTAAGATCAGCCCACATAACAAAATCCAAAAACCAGAGATGCTGGCATGGATGTGGAGAAAAGGGAACACTTCTACACTACTGGTGAGAATGCAAACTAATACGTTCCTTTTGGAAGGATGTTTGGAGAATACTTAGAGATCTAAAAATAGATCTGCCATTCGATCCTATAATTCCTTTATTAGGTATACATCCAGAAGACCAAAAATCACATCACAATAAAGATATCTGTACCAGAATGTTTATTGCAGCCCACTTCATAATTGCTATGTCATGGAAGAATCCCAAGTGCCCATCAACCCAGGAATGGATTAATAAATTGTGTTTACATGGATGGAGCTGGAACATGTTCTTCTTAGCAAAGTATCTCAGGAATGGAAGAAAAAGTATCCAATGTACTCAGCCCTACTATGAAGTTAATCTATAGCTTTCATATGAAGGCCAAAACCTAGTTATAGTGCAAGAAATGGAGAAAGGGGCAAGGGAGGGGAGGGAAGGAGAGATGGGAAGGATGGGTGGAGGGAGGGTGATTGGTGGGATCACACCTACGGTGCATCTTAGAAGGGTACAGGTGAAAATTACTAAATGTAGAATATAAATGTTTTCATATAGTAATTAAAAGGCCATGATGGCTATGTCAAATAGTTCAATGAAAATATTTCAAAATGTATATAAAGTCAGCACATTGTGCCCCATGATTGCACCAATGTACACAATTATAATTTAATAAAAATTAAAAAATCCTTTGAGCTAAAATAATGTTCTGGGATTTTTTTTTTATTTCTTAAAAAAAAAAAACAAAGATACACACACAAAAAAGTTCAATAACCTTCAAGCACAGTGGTTCATACCTATAATCCTAGCACTTTGGGAGGCCAAGGTAGAATCACTTGAGCCCAAGAGTTTGAGTTGGCAGTGAGCTATGATAAGTCTACAGCATTCTAGCCTGGGCTAAATTTCCAGTGACTATATATTATTTGCTGACCATCTTTCCCCTCCATTCTTTTAAAAGTTGTGAGATAAACTGACTCTACAAATATAAAATGGTAATGGTAGAAAGCTTTTGTTTGAGTCTAAAAATTAGTCTGAAAGGTTATAAATCAGAAAAATAGAGGTAATCAGAAGTCATATTGATTGTTCAAAACACTCCATGGATAAAGAAAAAAGTACCTAAAATACAAGAGAAAATGAAGTATTTGTTTTGGGAAAGAGAGTTTTACCATTATCACACCCCAGTACAGTACCATGGAAATCATATTTGCCTTTTAAGAGAGCTATTAAAGTGGTTCTAAGCTGAAAAAAATCACATTGGATCATGTGATAATATATCAGTACTCAGCATTATTATTCTCATGAGCACATTTTCATCTAAAATAGTAATTAAGTACTAAATATTGAATATTTCTAGAGGAAATATGAGTAAGTCAAAAAGTGTGCATGGAATATGAATCTTTCCAACAAAGTAGAATGAAATTGTAAACGTTTGTCACATTTTCATGGACTAAGGCTTCACTACCTTCAGCCTAGGGTAAAATCTAGCAAACAGCTCCAACAATCTTTATAATTAATACAACTAATAAAGAGAAACTACTCTGTTAATATAAAAGCCCAGCATGAGTCTGCATGACTATTTTGCATAGTATTACAGACAAGCAGATTTGTTGAAAGTAGGAGGCTTTACTGTCCTGAAATTCAGATGAGCTTTAGCCACGTACCTTTCTGAGCACCAAGAAGACAAAAAAGCCACAGCGGCTCTATGGGTTCAGGACAATCTAAGATGCCTTACCGGATAAGATCTAATTGTTGACGTAGCATTTGGTCTTTGATCGAAATACCAAAATACACGCCAAGGAAAAAAATCACTGTCTTCTAGGGCAACTCATGCTAAGAAATACATATTTAATATCACTGTTTCTCTAATAACCCACTATGAATCTACCACCACTAGTAGGTATTGATTTGGTAAACCTGTGCAACTCACTGAAATACAGAATTTCCTACTTATATCTGAAATCTGACAAAAAACTGATTTGTCTTATAACTAAATTTAAAAAAAGACAGAACAATTTCGAAACTAATCCAAGGTGGTTATTATCACATTAGCCAAAGATATTTACTTGAAAGTTATTTGGTTTTAGACAATCCTACCCCATAGACCTTAAAGTTACCAATAAAATATAATTTCTATGACTTTTCATCTACCCTAAAATGACTTCTTCAAAGCTTAACAATGTTTCTTAGATTTTATAAATAAGTTCATATTTGCCCTGTTTGCATATTTCACGATTTCACAAACCGAGTCTCCTCAAAAACATTCCTGGTCTTTCTTGGAAAGTCAGTGTTCCTGGTGAGTCACTACTGAAGCACGTCAGAGCCTCAGTTATTTACTTTTCCAGAACACCTTACTTCTTTGCTTTCTGATATTTGGCATCCAAACTGAATACATTAGAAACAAATCATGGCTATGACAAACATAAAAGAATTTTAAAAATCTGCTTTATTTTTCGAGAGCTCTCCCTTGTTTGGCAAAGCTTTCCTAACCTGTGTAGACTGCCTCGCTGGGTTACTGGCGAACGCTTGGTAGATTAAAGTGTTAGACTTTTATTTGATGCTCGGACACCTGGTACTTTAAAGCCCTCCTTCTTATGATGTAATTGGATTTTGTTAGTGTATGTCGCTCTTTACAATTGCAACTTTGAATTTGTTGCCAGTTTTCTAGCCACTTTCTTCCTAGAAAATCTTGGCTACTGCTTTTATCCAGACACATCTACAACCTTCTACCCTTCCTTTTCTGTCGAGAATAAAGAACCCCAATACTCTGGTGAGGACCAAGCCTTAGGTCCTGCCCTGGGGAGAGGAAAAATCTCTGGCAAAATGGCACTGTGACCATGAGGTGGTAATTAACCTGAGCACAAGACTCACATTTCATTCCTCATTTATATCTGGCACCTGGCAAATAGCAGCTGCTCAAAAAAATAAATGCTAAAAAATTCATAAAGATTTAAAACCAACTATGATTTGATCTAGATAAATGGATTACTCTGGGACTGTAATTTTCATTTATATCCTTTCATATGTTTTTCTGGAATAGAAACATATCAAGAAAGACAAGAAAAAATGAAGTTCCAAGATCTCCTTATTTTTTAAGAAGAGTGAACAGGACCCCTACAGCTCAATATAGGGTGGTAAAAAAAAATCTAGCCAAATGTTCTGAGTAATGGAAGTGGAGTTTGAGGGGCTCTGTCAGGAGAATTTCAGGCACTGCCGAAATCAGCTTCTTATCTACCCATAGTTCCTTTGTCCAGCTACATCAACCCAGCTGGTTTTTCCATCACAGATATTCAATTACACTGATAACTTATTCACAAAATAGAGGTGCTTCCTGCATTATCAAATCCAAAAGGAGATTTCACCTTGTCCTAGAAGTGCACCCTTGACACCTAGAAAGAAGAGTGTTCAAGGACAGAGGCACAGGTAGTACACATTTCACACAGCCCCTGACTGGGGTCAACCCTGGGACCTGGGGTTGGAGGAACGTCAACCTGCTTCACCACTGAGTGATGAGAGCAAAGCTTTCTCCACAATGAAGGAGGAAGCTGAATTTCTGTAGGAAACAATAATTTAAGAACAAAAATCACTTGGTAGAGGAAGAGGAAGTACTAAGCAGGAAAGAGTGAACTTGGCTGGCTGGTAGACAGCACAGGGGATCCCAGGAGCCGAGAAGACCAGAGAGCTGGGGGCCTCTCTGACTCGCTAGGGAGTATTTGGAATGTGGTCTCCAAGTCTATATTTCAAAAATTCTATAGACTTTAGCTTAAAATCACCAGCTTAATATGTGATATTTTATTTGAAGGAAAAAGAATTTTAATTTATGCTTGTCATAAATTAACAAAACTAGCCAACGAGTAAAAATGTATCAGAAGAAAGTCTGGAAAAATAAAAGCTACATAGATGCTATGTCTGAGACAGGCTAGTGAATGAAAACACCAACTGGCTGTCAAAATTAGCTTGGGAGCCTCCTGCTGTGTAACCATTTGCCCGAGTTGTGTTTTTAAAATGATGGGCTGGTTTTCACTTTTCTCCCAAGCAGACATATAATTTATAATAAATTAGAAGGAAAATAAAAGTAAGAGGTATTTTTTACACTAGTGCTTTTAAAAACTTGTCACTTAATTCTGCTGCCACTTCACTCGAGCTTTATTTTCTTGAACATGACCATTTTTATCCAGTTTTCCCTAAAAACTAAGACTCATTAGGGATTTGGCAGTGTTAGAGTTTCAGAGGGGTGTGTGTATGTGCGCAGGAATAGGGATGGAGACAAAAATTTTCTATAAATATGTATAAGGCTGACCCTTCACCAGGATCCGAACCAAACAGGGAGCTCAATATTTCAAATATGAATGCTGGCTCCCTGTTACAAGCAATTCCTTTATCTCACTTTAACTCGAAACCCACCTGTCCTATTTCACATACCCTCAGCATCTCACTTGATTTTATTAATAGTCATTGGTGCTAGATTGATAGTAGGTTACTTCCAGAAAATATAACTGCATTTTGCTAGCATTTCAATGCCTGAATCAAAAGAGGTTAATACAAATGTTCCAGGGTTTCCAGGAAGCTCTGTGAAGAAAGCCACTTTCAACTGCAGGACAAGGAAGCTTTTATCAAATCTGTAGCTAAATCCTCTTATTAGGACAGCCTTGTTCTTATTTTCTTTGATGAAATACTGGAGGTAACTCTAGGATCAAGTGAAATATTAACAGCAGCCACCTGTCCTCACCAGCACCATCACCAGCACCAGGGTGGCAAGGAGAGGGATGCGCCCCAGTTACCTCCACTCCCTAACCCCTAACGCCCGGGAACGTGCTACTTCACGTGGCAAACAGAACTCTGCAGATGTGATCTACTTAAGGACCCTGCAATGGAAATGTTCTTCTGGATTACACAGGTAATCCCAGAGTATCTAAGCAGGTACCAGGTCCTTACAAGAACGGAGGCGAGAATGTCAGAGGAAATGTGACAATGGAAAAGACGCTGAAGCAACGCCATTGCCAGAGTGGGCTGTGAGCCAAAGAGTGTGGGCAGTCCCTGGAATCTGGCCAAGGGCAGGAAGCGGGGCGCAAAGTCTACCCTCAATCCTGCAGAACCGTAACAGACCATTTATATTGTTTTAAACTGCTAGATTTTTAAAGTGATTTGTTGAGCAATAGTAGGAAACTAATAAATCATCAATGCAACCCCACTATGAGGTAGGAAACTAATAAATCATCAATACAACCCCACTGTGAGGTAGCCGCTATTGCTCCCACTTCACAGATTAGGAAGCTAAAGCTCCAAAGCATCTCAAACGCAAGTAACAGAGACAGGAATTGAACACAGGACCGTTCAGCATCAAAACCCAAATGCTAATTAAGTAGTTACACAACAAGGCCTTTAAGAACACGTGGCATGAGAATAAGAATTTCATGTTTCTGTATCAGCTGCTATGCACTTGATAAGCCAGCTTTTCCCTCCAGTCACTCATCCTACCTGAACCTCGGCTTTTTCATGTCAAAGCTATCAGTATCTTCAGAGTTTATATCCAGCCACCTGAAGAAAATTATGAAATTACACTATGTTCTGCCTGGCATGTAGCTGGTCTTCATTGTAATGCCTGCTCTATCATTACGGCTTCCATTGTGATCTCTGTGTTGATGCCACGGGAGCGCCATGTGATGGAGAAGAAAGAATACAGAGTGGCCCTGGGATCAGCAACAAAGGGTCCATTCCTAGCTGTGCCTCTAAGGATACACTATGTGAATGTCTACTTTGACCCTTCCGAACTTTTATTGGAAAAACTTCTTTCTACTTTCTACCTCTTATCAAAAACAATCAAAGCCAAACGATTTTTTTAACGATCTTTTATGGACTACACATTTGTTCCCCCCAAATTCATACTTTGGAGTCCTAGTCCCTAATGTGAAGGCATTCGGAGGTGGGGCCTTTTGGAGGTAATTAAGGCATGACAGTAGGGCGCTCCTGAACAGGATTACTGCCCTTTTAAGAGGCGCAAGAGAGATGATCTCTCAGCCACGTGTGAACCCAGCGAGGAGGCAGCCATGGGCGCGTCAGGCAGATGAACCTGACGAGACACTGGATCTGCCAGCCTTAACCTGGGACTCCGGAAATACATGTCTGTTGTTTACGCCAATCTGTGGTCTTTTGTCATGGCAGCCCAAACTGAGACAGAATGCTTTGAGAGATAAAGCTCAATGACTTTATAACTTCCAGATGCACACAGGGACTCCATTTTCTGAGGGCTGTTTCCAAATCGGCAACTTTGTACCCAGTGATTCCAGCCATCACACCACCTCATCAGGGCCCCTTCCCATCTGCCTCCTTCTGTTAATACCTCCGCCGTCCCAGCCTCTCCGATTATTTTCACCCATCCCTGTCTTTCATTCTCTATGTTCTTGCAGTCACCAGACCCAGCTGGTAATTAGAGTCTATTATTTTTAGGCAGATAAATGTGGCAAGAGGATGCTGGATGAGGAACAGACTGGCCTCCGCAAGGTGAGTCAGGAGTTTGTACTGACTGTGGGACGCAAAAGAAAGGAACAAAGTTTTAGAAACGATCTGGAGGAAGACACCTGAAAGTAAGTGGTGACTAATGCTTGCGTCTTTATTTTTTTATAGATTTTATTTTATTTTTTTAATTTTGAGACAGAGCCTCGAGCTATCACCCTGGATAGAGTGCTGTAGCATCACAGCTCACAGCAACCTCCAATTCCTGGGCTCAAGTGAGTCTCTTGCCTCTTCCTCCCAAGTAGCTGGGACCACAGGCGCCCACCACAACGCCTGGCCATTTTTTGGTTGCAGCTGTCATTGTTGTTTGGCGGGCCCGGGCTGGATTCGAACCTGCCAGCTTAGGTGTACGTGGCTGGCGCCTTAGCCCGTTGAGCCACAGACGCCGAGCCGCTTCTTTATTTTTAAACAAATTCAAACTTCTCAGTCCAGAGTTTCAATTATTGGAACTATTTATAGGTTTGATCTTATCTCCTAATAGTTCCCAATCTCTTGCTTCTGTGACAAATTTATCAATGGAACTCATTAAATTTGTTAGGCTCACTCATTCCTAAACCGTCTCAACCCTTCACCAGGTTTTGAATGTGAACTGTTTTCATACCTAGTATATCTCATCGTCCTCACAACAACCCAACTCACTGAAGGACAAGATGAATTTGCAGCACCTGATGTGGTCACAGTCCACTGGAGAGCCAGGATCACACCAGAGGCTTCTGCCTCCAGGCTCTGCTCCTTCAACTTCACCACCTCATGGCTCTCACTTTAAACAGGCATCTCTCTGATATTTTTTTTTCATTCTCATGTAGTGTGCTTAAGAAGTTATCATCACAAAATGCACATATTAACCCAACAATGAGGGGTGGCTTAGAAAAGGATCATTTGTGTATGTGATTCAGAAAGGAATAATTTTTCCTTGTTTCTAATGCAAGCAATGTTTTCCATTCCGTTTCTTTTGTTGTAGTTTCAGGTCTTGGAAGGAGTGAATACAGCTAGGCCAAGGGTGAGCAAAAGTCAAAGAAGGTGACTTTATCTATATACTATATATTAATATGCTTTAAAATAAGGCCAAGCATGGTGGCTCAAGCCTATAGTCCTAGCACTTTGGGGAGGCTGAGGGGGTAGGATTGCTTGAGGCCAGGAGTTAGAGACCAGCCTGAGCAAGAGCAAGACTCCATCTGTTTAAAAAAAAAAAAAAGTAGAAAAATTAGCTTGGTATGGCAGCATGAGCCTACAGTCCCAGCTACACAGGAGCCTGAAGCCCAGGAGAGTCGTTTGAGCCCAGGAGGGTTGGAGTTGCAGTGAGTTATGATGATGCCACTGCACTCTAGCCTGTATGAGAGTGAGACTCTGTCATTTATTCAAAAATAAATACATAAATACAATAAGTAAAATAAATAAAATGATAAACACAGAAGAGATCAATGAATTAGCCCTGATGGTGGATCCATCAGATAGGGTCTCCTTGCCTCTGTATAAGCCACCCCTCTAGTTATCTCCACGTGGAGGTGCCCAACAGTTCCCCCTTTCCATTCTACAGAGTATATATATATACATACATAGGGAAAATGGGAAAATGTAGCTAAATGCACCTTCCTTTACAAAATGTTCATTACAAAAGTTTAAAAATATTTATATAACTACATGTTGATAAAAAATATAAAATATAGCATAAAATATGTGTTGGTCAATTTTGCTATGTATAGTGACCTTTGGGATGCCCTGTACTTATATAGGAATTTTCTTAGACGCTAACTCTATAATTCCATCCCAAATCCACAAGTTCACTTAGATCCATGCAGCCTGGGCCTCATGTCTACCCTAAATAACCACAGTGGCAGGGTAAGGAGAAGTTCACTGACCTCGGCTGTACACCCCTGGATAAAAGAAGAGTAGACTGGGTTGGACCCACCTGAACAATGGGAAACAAACATGGGAAAATGGAAACTCCTGCAAGAGTATGGAGAAAAGGAAGCTGAGTAGACAAGTGTCTACTATATCACCCCCTTATTACAGATGGGGAAACTGAAGTGCTCAAGGTTAGAGAGTTAGAACTATGCCTCAGGCTTTCAGTAATTCATCCAGAACTTAAGCAGATAAATTAATACCACCTACATAGATGGTCCTGGATTTTATTTACCTCTGTTTCATTGTTTAGTAATTACTCTTTTAAGCCTTGTATTTTTTACTGAAAATACAACTAGTAAGATGTAAAGGAAGAAACTTTTGCCCCACCCCCACCTTTTTAAGGGTAACATATTCCCTTTCATTATAAATCTAAAACTAAGGAGCTAAGATTACTGTGATTCATTACGGTAGGAGCTGCTTTGTAAGTTACCTGTCCCACAATGAGGGCACCACTTGACCTTCTGCATGAATGCACACGTACACAAACACACACGCCCCTGCCTCCATATTCTTATAAATACTTCGAAATATGTGGTAGGGATAATTTTCCTTTTACAACAGTAGGCTCTGTCATTCTAAATATCAACTGAGACATTCTGTATGTTTCACAGATAATGAGACGCGTTATTTTTCTCTCTGCTAACACTGAAAAGCCAAGCTGGAACGTTGGAGAGGGCTACCAAGAGTCAGGAAAGGAAGCCGTCACTGCACAAGATGTTCACACACAAATTGGGCAAACGGGGAGGCAGGCTGAGTGCATATGCCTGTCTGAGAAAGAGGCTGAGGGGCGAGGAGGAAAACCCACGGAAGAAAATAACTAGTTGGGGAATGTGGGCCAGAGAGGTCGGGCCACAAGAAGGACTTTGTTTTACCACTATAAAAGTCTTCATTATTTTAGGCTTTCATTATTTACATGTATGGCTGTCTCTCCCACATGCCCACCTCTGTAAGGACAGGGATCGTGCCTTCATGTCTATTCACAAGACTGTTGTAGAATAGATGCTCAAAATGAAAGAATGGATAAGCAGTGGAATATAAAGTGGCGTCCACACCAAAAAAGGACTATTGTATATACAAAGTTCAGAACACCATATGGGCTCAGCTGCAAGACAAATAGGTAAGACCTGACTGTTGTTTGTACTGTATTTTAAGGCAGCCGTCTTACACCTCTCAGTCACCAAGTCTGATCGGGGTGACCCGGCCAGCAGCACAACCAAAATAACTGCAGTGTTCAGGAAAGCAGGCAACCTGTTCTCTTGATTCTGAACCTGCAGTTCTTATGAATAACGGTTTACATACTACAGACTTTGGAGGCTAAAGATACAAAGTGTTGAATTTTATGAAAAGCACACCTAAGAGTTGTATGGTGGTATATTTTTCAGGACCCATGCTGTCAGGATTTTAAAGAATATAATTAGAAGAAACTGTGACCTTTTAGAAGAAAAATTTTCATATTCTGCCTGCAAACAAAAGGCTTTTAAAAAAAATGTGTAACACTGGGAATATTAACCTCTTTCTTTTAAAATGGTAGAAACTTAAAACTCAAACCTCAAGTTTTCTGTCTGTTGCTTTGGGCCAAGTAAAGGATAGGAAATTTAGGCTTACACACCAAAATACGCTCTCAGGAGTTTTGGAAATATGTTTAAAAGTACAGAGAGGAAAATACTATTGAACAATCATCTACAAAAATAACCTAAGTAAATCCACTGCCATCTAAAATAAAATAAATAAGGAGAAAGATTAAATGAGAGAGAGAGAAAGGATTAGAGAAAAAAGAAAATCTAGATTTCTAAGCCTGGTATTCCAGGCCTCCCATGATTAGAATTCAATGAATGGTTCACCCCTACTTTTCACTGTTTCCTACATACACCTGCTGTGGCACCCTGGCAGGTATACCCTAAAAACACCATATTTTGTACATTCCACCACCTTTACCCCTTTATAGAAGGACTAGGAAAGTCCCCAGAAACACACCAACTGGCTCTGACTCCTTTAGAATGAGTTGCCTCCAATGCGGGTAAATATCAGTAGTAACAAGAGTAACCTTTCCTAGTCTTCAATTTTAAACAAAATAAAACACAGAAGGCGGGTCAAGACACCTGAGTAGTTTACACATAAAGCTACTGAATTCATTTTACACATAAAATTCATGTCTGAGGTCTAAAGAGCAACCTCTCTACAATAAATATCTCGGCACTACCTGCTCAGCACACTTTTGCACAACCCCCAAATCTAGCAGCGCTTAGTAGTTCAGAACACGTTAACCAGAGAACTGCTGTTTGCAACTGATGTGTGGGGATTTGTGATTAGAATATAAATACACATTTGTGTAGGAAAGTCCAGTTACAGAGAAAGGTTAATTACAGTTTGACATTATATGCTCTCTTCTTTCTCAATATTATGAAAAGGAGAAAGATTTTGTTAGCATCTGTAAAAATGAATTAAATTGGGAGCAAATACAGTGCAAACTAGTTTCACAAATACTTTGTACCAAAATCTCTTCTAACTGGCTTATTCATGCATCTCACAGATTATTTCGTTGATAAAATTTGAATCCAAATGAATTATTTTCAACTATTAACATTTATTTTCAACATCCACTCAGTGTAATGCAAAGTAATTAAATACGGATTGATTATTGGGAAAGGCAAATGTTTTCACCTAGATTTATCTAGACATATTCAGGATTTTAGAAAGATGATGATGCTATGGTCTGAATGCAGGTAAAATAGGTAGGCTGAATATTCTACACATTTTGGACCAGCAAAAAGGAAGAAAATATCTATAGGGGACTGAATTGTGGCCCCCCCAAGAGGTATGCCCATGTTCCAATCCCCAGGACCAGTGAAGATTACGTTCTGGGGTTATTAAATTAAGCATGAAAAGTTTGTTCTGGATTATCCAGATGGGCACTAAGTGCAATGAGAGGCAGTTTTTAGACAAAATAGGAGGCGATGTGACCGTGGAGGCAGAGACAGAAGCATGCAGACACAAGCCAAGGGAAGCCAGAGGCTACGAGAAACTAGAAAAGACAAGGCATGGATGCTTCCCTAGAGCTTCGGAAGGGAACGGAGCCCTGCCAATACCGTGATTCTGAAATATGGTCCCCATAACTAGGAGAGAATAAGTTTTTATTGTTTAAAGCCACTAAGTTTATAATAATTTTTAACAGCAACCACAGAAAAGTAATGCCCTAAAGAATGTTTTCAGTTAAATGGAGAAATGACACTGCTTTTGGTGAACCCCCAAAGAAGTAAAACATAGTTGTACCATAAACATAAATTCTACAGTAAACCATTAAAGCACTTTCAGAGATGAGCGACACCCACACAATGTAAGTGGAAAAGTACAATACTGGGGGCCGGGCGCAGTGGCTCATGCCTGTAATCCCAGCACTTGGGAGGATGAGGCGGTGGATTGCCTGAGTTCACAGGTTCAAGACTAGCCTGAGCCAGAGTGAGACCTAGTCTCTAAAACTAGCTGTGGTGGGCACCTGTAATCCCAGCTTCTCGGGAGGCTGAGGCAAGAGAATAGCTTGAGCCCAAGAGTTGGAGGTTGCTGTGAGCTGTGATGCCACAGCACTCTACCTAGGGCAAGAAAGTGAGACTTGACTCTGTCTCAAAAAAATAAATAAATAAAAATACAATATTCCAAGCACAGGCGCTGACTTCACAGTCACTGAAAAGTTGAGCCTCTCAGCCAGTCTGTTTAAAGGGAATGAGCTGTCTGAACTACACTTATTTAAATAACATTGATTTTTGCAGCATAAGAGTCTGACTTTTTGCATTTGGGTTATGAGCCGCTTTGGATGAATGAGGTCAAGATAAAATTACCAACCGCCTTGTCCAGAATCAATAAATTATTCAAATGTAAGGATTTTATTTGAGAGGAAAAAATCCTAAGACAAGAATGGGGAAAAGCTTTCTCCCCTTTATCCTTTCTCATAGAACTACCCGTATCTGTCAGGAGTTAAAATACAGAACTCCTTTTAATGAGTAAATATTCTTCTAGATTACAATACAAAAATGTGAAGTTTTTGTTTTTGTAAGACAACAGACTGCACAAAACTGAGTTGTCCCAGCTGTCCTGACCGCCCCAGAAGCTCAGCTGTGCCGGCTGCTCTCACTTCCGACACTGCCATGAATCTTACTTCTCAGAATGGTTTCCTATCAACAACTTCCTTCTAAGGAGGGTTAATAGCCAGCATCCTCCTTTATGAAACACTTTTCATGAACATTAAATTCACAGAGTTTAATATATCCTAACTAATCTTCATTTGCCCTGGAGACTGGAACTGAATTCCACTTGATGGTTTAGAAAATGATTATCTATGAAACAGAACATAGGACCTTTTCTTCATCAAAGAGTTCTAATTATCTATTACTCCAGAAAAAAATAATTGACATGATGTCAAAAACAACAATGAACTCATTCTCTATGAAGAGCAAATCCAGGGTTTATATTGGGATGAGGATGGGATGCTGGGCTCCGAGAACAGACTCTACAGACGGACGGACGGACAGATGGACAGAGCTCCTCGGGCACCTCCTCGCCTTCCTCCTTCCTCCCCACTTCCTGGCTCATCTCTCCTCACTCCCCAAGCATTGGCTTTTTCCCTCTAGCTAACTAAAGCACTTTACCCAAGACCTTCTCTTTCTAAAAAGTGCTGTTCTTTAAAATGTCTTTCTCTTTTCTTCCCCTATCAAAGCTTCACATTAGATGTTCAACACATGCTTTCAATATTTTAATAAGCAAAAGCAATTCTTCCTTTCGAAGAGGAAATGTTTACTTCCTTCCATGAAGATTTCACTTTCTAAAACTAATAATTTACTTCAAATGGAAAGAATTATACTGAGTAAATTACCCCTCCAAGCAGCCATGGAATCTATAGGCAGAAGTAACTGACTTCTAAAAATCTAGGCATTTAAATTACCTATTTTCGGGTGGTGCCTATGGCTCAGTAAGTAAGGCGCCGGGCCCATATATTGAGGGTGGTAGGTTCAAACCCAGCCCCAGCCAAACTGCAACAGCAACAACACCAACAACAAAAAAAATAGCTGGGCGTTGTGGCGGGCGCCTGTAGTCCCAGCTACTCAGGAGGCTGAGGCAAGAGAATTGCCTAAGCCCAGGAGTTGGAGGTTGCTGTGAGCTGTGATGCCACAGCACTCTACCGAGGGCAATAAAGGGAAACTCTGTCTCTATAAATAAATAAATAAATTACCTATTTTCATCACAGTTTGGCCTAAAGTTCGGACATAGCCCTCAACTCTTCAAAGAAAAGAATAGAATCACTGCTTTGATGCCTTTTTTTTTTTAACCCCAGGCAATAGACAATCAAAAATACATCTATTTAAGTAAATACCAAGTCCTAGGAAGCAGGTGCTGCCTTAAATTTTAATCATCTCTGATGGCAGGAGCTGCCCCTTGGCTTTTTAGACAATGAGATTCCATCACTCCACTCTCCTGTTTAAAAAAGTTTCCCACCTACAAGATGAGGAACATTTAAGGTACCAGGTTTTACAGTGCTATAATATTTCAAAATCTTTCATGACAGGAGGAAGAAAATAAAAAAGATGTGTAAAATGACAACCCTGCAAGGATGCCTTAAAGAGAGGCACGGGGGAGGGGCGGAAGAGAGCCAGAAACCCCTGCAGGAAGGATGGGGGATCGCTCTTTGACCAGTATGGGAGAGACAGGATGGAGGGAGAACAACAAACGACAAGAAAAAGCAACCTCATGAAAGTGAACTAAGCCCCCTCCTGCACGGGGTCAGCAGTGGGGGCTTAGAGCCACACTTTTTGCATCTAAAATGAAATTCTTCTTCCTTCCTGCTTGGAGCCACACCCAAGAGTTGGCTCAGCAGACCTGCTTCCCCCCCCACAACAAATTGGAGGCTGCCCTGTGACATATAGGAAATATATATTTGTTCTCTGCTCAGTTTCTAGACACAAAGCTTCTAACACCCTTACAACTTCCAAAGTGACAAATATATTTATGTGCAAGCTACTGACACAACAGGATAGCCTCAGGATGGGAGCTGGTTGCCAGGGTGCCAACCACGAGATTAGAGGGTTGGAACTCCGGTCCTAGCCCCAACATTGTCCCATGAGGGAGGTGGGGCTGGAGGTTGACTTAGTCACTAACAGTTAAGGATTTATTCCTTTATGGCTACTTAACAAAGCTTCTATCACCCAAAAAGAGGGTCCAGAGAGCTTTCCTGTTAGTGCTGGGAAATGGCACGTCTAGAGTGGGCACAGACACTCCCCCCACGCCTTGTCCTCTGAATCGCCTTCATTTGACTATTCCTGAGTCCCATTCTTTATGAGTAAAGTGTTTCCCTGAGTTCTGTAAGCCATTCTAGCAAGTGATTGCACCTAAGGAGGGGGTTTGTGGGGACCTCTGGTTCACAGTCTGGACTTGCAATTGGTGTCTGACATGGGGGCAGTCTTATGGCACAGAGTTCTCAAGCTGGGGGGCTCTGAAGCTATCTTTAGGTGGCAAGTGTCAAAATTGAGTTAAGTTGTAAGTCTAGCTGGTGTCAGAGTTAGCTAGCATGGGGAAAACACTGACACATATCAGTGGCCACAAGTGAAGTGAGAGTGTACACAAGAGAGGAAATAGTTTGTTTTTCTTGATTAGACCCTGATCCCTGCCCAAGTTCAGGGACAAGAAAGAGAATGTGGATCTCCTAGACACACCATGCTCCTCTACCTGGCATGCCGAATGTGAAAGAAGGTCTGGAGAACATGCCCTAATGTGCCCCTGGAGGAGACCCAAGTCTCCCTAGCCCTAGGCTAGTCCAAAGAATTCTAGGACACTGCATGGGTCTGGCAGGGAAACTCTGGAATAGAAATCAAGAAATAGTGTGTGTGTGGCCAAGAAAAAGAACAGTCCTGGAAATGGCAGGACCAGAAAACAAGATATTTTTTTGATCTATATATGCCCATGTACCTATTAAGTCCTGAGTTCAAAATGGGGTCACTGCCAGGACGGTGACAATTTCTCCACTCTCCAGATGCACCCTGCACCAGTAGAGGAAAGAGAAGGAAGTAGCTTTAAAATAATGAAATTAATTTGCAAAATACCTGGAGAAAAACTGAGGTCTTCAATGGTTAATTTGAATGGGAAAGTAAGGAAGAAGGCTTGTGCTACAAAGAGGTCAACCAGATTTCTAGCTTCAGTAATTGAGTAAATGGTGTGGTTTCACCAAATCAGAGAGAGCAACAGAATACAGAAGAATGATCAGTTTAGCAGGAAGGAAGAAGAATTTCATTTTAGGTGCAAAAAATTTGTGAAGCTTTGGACTATTCTGGTGGCAATGTCAAAGAGGCACCTGCAGAGAAGAAAAGGAAGCTCGCACACAAGGACTGAGCTGAGCCAACCAGGAATGGATTAACAAGCTGTGGTATGTCTACACCATGGAATACTACTCAGCCTCAAACAAGATGGAGACTCTACATCTTTCGTATTGACCTGGATGGAAGTGGAACACATTCTTCTTAGTAAAGCATCACAAGAATGGAGAAGCAAGAATCCTATGTACTCAATTCTGATATGAGCACAATTAATGATCTAGGGTGGGGGAAGGGGAGAAAAGAGAGAGAGGAGGAGGCAGGAGGGGGGAGTCACAGTGTGTGACACACCTTTGGGGGGTGGGACAAAATTATAAGAGGGACTTTACCTAACACAGGCAATCAGTGTAACCTGGTTCTTTGTTTCCTCAGTGAATCCCCAACAATAAAAAAAATAAAAAAATAAAGGACTGAGCTGAGGACTCTGAGGATTATGGTCAAAGAACAAAAACTGGGAGGTGCCCAGTGCCACAGAGAGAGGGGCGGGAGCCAAAGACAACCTGCGGACACCAACGAACACTGAAGACTCACTCAGAGGACGAGGGGTCTGGAGATGTGACAGCTGACACAAGGAGACATGGCAGTGTGCGTTGTTACAGAAAAGAGAGTAAAAGCTTCACAAGGGAAGTAACAATAGTGTCAAACACGGCAGAAAGCTCCAGAAAGAAGGCAATGACATACAAGATCCACTGGATTCGGAAAATGGGTCACCGTTGACCCAGCAAGAGCCATTTCAGCACACTGGTGGTGCTGGAAGCTGTACTGCCGGGCACTGAAGAGGAATAAAAAGCACAAAGCACCTTTTAACCTGAAATGCTAACAAAATCCATGAAGCCCAAATAAAATGATTTGCACTGCTATAGTCCACAAATTCCTGTCATTCAGAACTCATTAACTTAAAAAAACACTTATTAAGTATCTACCAGGTGTCAGAAACGATACCAAGCCCTGGGGATGTGAAGATAAGAAGTGAGCAGTGACGGAAGGCCCCTCAGCACGTCCACCTCCCCTGCTACCCAGTCAGATGCCGCTGTTCCGGAGTAGCACCAGCCAGGATTCTAGCAACACAGGCAGGACACAAGGACCTTGGGGCACAGCGCCGGAACACCCGCACAGACACTGCTCAGGCCTGAGACTGAATGAAGGAGGGAGAAGCCGGCAGCCTGGGGGTGACAGGGAGACAGTCCAGGCAGAAAGAATCCAGAGAGGACCTGACACTGGTCCAGATCTGGGAGAAGCTGAACACGCCTGAAGGGATATGATACCAGTCTAAGGCTTGGGAAGTACCGTCTGGGGCTTGTTGGATTGTTTCGTTTGTGAATTTCTCCCAATGTGTCTATGGATGTGTTTGCTTGGTTTGCTATGCTAGAACTTTGCGGTTATTTCCAAGGCAGACTCAATAACAGCAAAAAAGAGAAAGTGTAACAGGAAGGGTGGAAGGTTCCTGACATCATGCTTCTTATCAATTAAGATCAAGCACAACATTCATTTAAAATCTTACGTTGTATTTCATGTGAATTGTACACTCCACTCTTTGCCTAATATAAAAAATGTTTAATTAGTATAACTGATTTTTCTCTAAAATTAGGCAAAATTGATGCTACAGAGATGTACCTTGCTTACTCCCAACATAGCCATGCCCACCTACTAGTTTCTTTTTTTTTTTTATTAAGTCGTTTGTACATAGATCATACATACATTTATGCCACTATGGGATTTGATGTGTTGATTATTTGTACAACTTGGAGTGCTTACATGCTATACTTTGAATGAGTCTCAAGCATTAACATGAAACATGACTTTTGTCTGTGATAATCAGGGAAGGGAGGTGCTTAAAGAGGAAAGAAGTATGATTTGGCTTGGTTTTAAGAAAAACAAGTTCTTATGAAAAATAATTTTGGCATCATGATAGAAGGCAAGACACTTCCAGATTCAGAGTTTCAGATCTACATGCTTTGCCTAATTAATTAATTATTTCAAGTGTTTCATATATTAATTCCTCCCTTTATGCTAATATTTTTAATCTCTGATCTCACACTGGCCCTGTTATAATGAATCCCTTACTGTTCACCAGCTCTAATCTATTTCGAAGGAAGCTACACACACAAAACTAGTAAGAATGAATGTAAAAGGAAAGTCAAATCTGCATCGGAGCTACACCACGGAATTACACGGTGGAGATGGTTGCACAACTCTCAACATGGTGTAAGGCACTCAGGTGTACATTCTACAAGGTGAATTTTAGGATATGTAAGTTATAAAATTATATAGCAATTAAAATTGTTTTCAAGAGCATCACAAACTACTATGAACACTGTCAAAATACACTTCATAGGTAATCAACTAATTTAACTAGTGACCCATCTATGATATACATGGAATTCTCTATTACTCAACAGTCTAAATGACAGGAGATTGTTGTACTTTTAAAGGCTTACCTCATATACAGTAAAACCATTTTTTAAAATGTATCTTTCAAACTGACCAACTTAACAATACACATTTGAAAGGAACACAATGTATAAAGTATAACTGTAAAACTTAAGCAGTGATGTATTATCTAAAACAAATAGAAGTACCTGATTTCCCAAGATAAAAAGGCCAGCCTTTTTTGTAATATAAGTTTGTCTTTAAGCAAAGTAACTGCAAAGAGGCAACAAAACAACATGGAAAATTTACATCCTCTTAATGAGGTGTGACTCCACCATGTCAGGAACAGACCAAATTC
>CAUYON010040925.1:0-15616 GCA_963573935.1 Arctocebus calabarensis
CCAAACAACAATGACGGCTGCAACCAAAAAATGGCCGGGCGTTGTGGCGGGCGCCTGTAGTCCCAGCTACTTGGGAGGCAGAGGCAAGAGACTCGCTTGAGCCCAGGAATTGGAGGTTGCTGTGAGCTGTGATGCACAGCACTCTACTCAGGGTGACAGCTTGAGGCTCTGTCTCAAAAAAAAAGAATATGTTTCAGTTCCATCTATGTAAGCATAAAAGATCTAAAGTCTCCATCCTTTTTTATGGCTGCATAGTATTCCATGGTATACATATACCACAATTTGTTAATCCATTCATGGGTCGTTGGGCACTTGGGCTGCTTCCATGACTTGGTAATTATGAATTGGGCTACAATAAACATTCTGGTGCAAAAAAAAAAAAAAAATTAGAAAAATTCTGGATAGAGAGGATGCTGTCTTCCAGACCCAATTTCAGAGACTCAGGATCTTTCCCTCATGTGCTTTGCAGTCTTCAACAACTGTCAAAAATGGACAAAGACGCTTGGGTGTTATGGCTCATACCTGTCCACCTTGCAATTCCTCCTTGGGAAGGCCAAGGTGTGAGGGTTGCTTGAGGCCAGGATTTCAAGATCAGCTTGGAAAACATAGACCCCGTCTCTGCAAAAATTAGGAAAATTAGCCAGGTATGGTGCAAACCTGTAGTCCCAGCTACTCCAGAGGCTGAGGCAGGAGGATCATTGAGCCCAGACTACAGCTATCTGTAATCAGGCTACTTCACTCCAGTCTGGTGACAGAGCAAGACCTTATTTCTCTAAAGAATGAAAATTAAAAAATAAGGCGGAGGAAAGAGCATGAAGGATCCACAACCTGGGGAGTTTACGAAGCAGGCCTGCATTTCATTAGCCACAGCTCTGTCGTGTGATCATGCTCAACTGCCCAACAAAAGAGGAAGAAGGGTTAGCAAACAGCTGGTTAATCTCTTCCACATTCTGAATCACTGGAACTAGCAAATATCAGTAGATCTCTAAAAGAAACAAATTGATAATATGGACTTCATCAGATTAAAAAACTTCATTGGTAGGAAAACCGTGGTTAAAAAAGGTGTTCTTATGGCAAATAAGAGAATATCCTACAATAAATCCCAAATGTATAAAATCATTACCACAATACGTATCATTGGTTAGACCCGATATAGATCTTTTTCTTGTTTTTGTTCTTGTCACTTCATAGACTAAAGAAATGCTCTTTCTGGTTGGATAGAGTTATGGAAATTATACCTCTTTTTTAATCTGTAAATATAAGACTTGTGGTCCTTTATCCTTAATCATGTATGGTAGGAATTGGAGGACAAATGTTCTATTTGACCCTGGCCCAATGGTTTATTTTAGAAAGAGAAGTAATAGAGCACTTGAGCTGTGGCAGGTGATATCCCAATGGCTTGGTTGTAAAAGGAGAAATTAACAAGAATCTAGGGGATAAATACTGAGTGTTGGGCGGAGATCGTAGAAATGAGACAAGCCTGGGAATGTGAAAGTTATGGCAGGAGGGTGGATGCTAGAGGAAAGAGTTTATGAGAAATTCCAGTATGGGGATGTGAGCAAAGTATTTTAAGGCAAAAATGCTAAGAATTCAGTTTTATAGCATTTGGCATGCTGCAGGGTTTCTTGCTGTCTGTTGCGTCCAAGCTTCGATCAATAACTGCTCTATATAGGATGTTGGGTCACTGGTGCTTTGGTGACTAGCATAGGTCGGTAATGAGAAAGCCTCTGTGTCAATTCGGCTCCGCCACGGAGATAAGCAGGTGGAGAAAGTGCTAGTGAAAGGTGGGGGTGCAGCAGCAGTAGACAGGGACAGTCCTGAATGTGTGGTGCAGTACTGACACCTGCGAGAGGAAAGAAGCGAGGAAGGAAGGTTGGGACAGAAGACACCTAGCATGGATAGTAGGGACGCCTGCACAAAGCTGGCCCCTTAGAGGAATCCACATCAGACTGGGGCCTGGCTCTGGTCCCCTGATGTGCGCAGTCTTTGGCTGGGAGTGGCCCCAGGGCACTGTCAGACTGGCATAGATGCCATGGGGAGCTGTATGTCCAACAGCTCGTGGCTGCTGACCACACTCCTGGCATCAGGTTCTCTTGAAGAGAGATCTTAGTGGCACAACCCTCTGGCCACCAAAGATGATAAGCTCAGTAGAATGAGGTGGTCCAAACACTGTCTAATTCATCTGACGTAAAAGCTGGAGTCAGAAACAGCTAGAAGAAACCCAAGCCCCTACCACCACCACAAATCTCCGGAGGAGCTCCACAGCAATTGGGATAAAGATGCCAACCAACTTAATGAGACTCGAGAGGGGAAGCATGGCTTGGCTGGCATTTGGGTAATATCCTAATTCTTCTCATAGAATGGAAAGGAGAGAGTTTGGCCCGGCGCTTCTTGTCCTTCAACTGTGCGTGTTATTCAGCAGTGCCATCAACTCAAAGGCAGATGGAAAAATTCTCAAGCAGAACACTTCCTACCAAATGGCCAATTGCGAATGAGAGATAACAGAGGTGTCTAGTTATTTTTAAAGTACTTCATATTTTATCCGTGAGCATGAATGTCTTCTTTTCAGAGGTCTTTGCTTCACACCAGATACATTTTGATATGGTCCCCAATTCTAGGCATAGCCCAATATTGGCAACCGTGGCAGATTCGAGTATAGCTTTCTTAAAAGTTGTCACAGGAATATCAGCCACTAGTGACTTTTTCACATAAAATTAGCGTTCTAGTATCTTTAAAAATTCAATGCTTATAATGATAAAAGAAGGTTGCTAGGTTGCTTTTGAACATAGTATTGCCTTTTCACCCATACCATTAATGTCCCTCTTCCCCTCATACCAAAACACTAAGTTGATGTGCATTTTAGACTTGACACTTAGGGAGAGTTTGTTTTCCCTAATTCAGTTTATTTTAGAATACATTTTGTTTATATCAATATCCTGACTCCTCTGAAGACATTGAACTACAAAAAGCACTCATTTTAACCTTTTAAAGCATTTAAAGGTTTTATTGTGATTTCAGGATTTTTCCCCCATTTAGACACCGTGAACATTTCCAGGGATGATCTCAGTTCTGGGCACTCAAAGCACAGTCATGAGTTCCAATATCAAACCCAGATGGGTGCAATTTGTAACACCCATGACATGTTTCCCTGCTGTATGTAGGCTAAGCAACATGTCGTGGTTTTCCCAGGATTGTCCTGGGTACTGAATATCCAGGAATATCCTCAATCCTGGGCAAAGGGGTGGTTAGTCAGCCTGTCATGCTCTTACCCTTAATCAAAATCACAGAATGGCCATTCTTGACTGACAAATTACATTACCAGTCAAGAATGGCCATTACCATTACATTACCATTCCCCACTTACTTTCAAAGGTAGTAAAAGAATAGGACCCGTTAGACGTGTTGGATTGCTATCACATTAGTTCAAACATTGGAGTCATACTGATAGAGGGTATGTAGTGGATTTACCCAGAGTTATTGAGTTAGTGGAATACATTCTTCTTAAAATTAAATGCTGAACACATTTAAAAAGTATTGCTTATTTTACAGAACCAATGAGGAATGGAAACAATTGTGTTTTCAACAGTCTTTCTATATATTTACTTTTTGTTCTCTCTCTTGAATTTGCTTTTATTCAGCTTCTTGCTTCTCGGAGCCACTCTAGATGAAGAAACAAATTGACAGTAAATTCAGTCATGCACACAATTCTTGCCGTATTTTAACTTTAGTTCTTCACACACACGTATACAGCATACGTATACATAAGGACATATATACAATGTATATTCACTATTTCTATATGTAATGGCACATCTTGAAAGTCAGTAAATCATAAGGGAGAATAATGCAAAAGTGGTGGCTTGTTCCTCAAAGAAAACCCAGTAAAACTGAATTACTATTTCAGTTCACAGCGTGGCAAAGCCAATTGGGAATTTCCAGATGCAGAAGAGGTAAAAATGCCAACTTTATTCAAATGTAAGCCAAAGCAAAATTACAGTCTAAAATGGAAATGAGATTTTGGAAAATGCTGATTTTGTCTGGCATACACTATAAAATTCTAATTTTGTGTAGGTTAAAAAAAAAATGAAACTCCCACCTAAGGATATAGCCATCTACAGAAAGACAAGCCCTCACTAAGCAGATTATCCATGGTTCATAAAATTTTATGTTAATAATTTAAATCATCAATAACATTTTAAGCTCAATTGATAATGGCATTGGAAGATTTCATAAACTAAAACAAATTATTTTACTAGTGACCATCCAAAGAGAGACAATTTAATCTTGGGAGGCCAACCTGGACCCACCATGTGTCTGTCCACGTCCTACAGGTGGACTCAGAGAAGAGCCACATTTTAAAAAAAGATTAGAAATAGTGAAATCTTCCCATTGACTTGAGAAAGCCAGGTTTTCTCGGTGCTTTAAACGCAATTTCTCTAAAAAAGATGACCGATATGGCTGTTCCTAAGCTATGAATGAAGCCATAGGGGAGAAATATTTTCAGAAAGATTAGAAATACGAGTCCTGAAGAAAGCCTGCTTTTTCCTTGATTTTAGGTGTCTTCGCCTTACAAAGATAACCTAAATACTGTGTCTGCCAATGAACTGAGAGGGCAAACATAATTGGAAGTATTTTGAAACATAGTAGAAAGAACATGAGGTTGGGAGACAGGTAGACTTGGGTTCAAATCTCAGCACAGCTTACTAGCTGCATCAACCTGGGAAAATTAATGAATCTCTCTGGACTGCACTCCGCTCATCCGCAAAGGGAGAGTGGTAGTACTGCCTAGTGAGCTGTGTAGATAATAATTACAGGCAACGCTGCTTGGGAACTTAGTGTGCGCCAAGAGAGGCATGAAGCTGCGTGCACTGCACGACTGAGTTCACTTATCACAGTCACCTGATGAAATAGGAACTCATGTTTATCCCATTTTACAGAAGAAGAAAGTGAGGCTTCCTGAGGGAAGTTAATCCCCCCAAGATCATCTAATATAAGATGTTCAGGAGCTGAAACTTGAATCCAGAATAGTCTGATTGCACTGGCCTGTCCTCTTAATACATTTTTATAAAGTGATCAGCATAGCACTTCACAAATAGTTGCAAATACTCTCATTAGATCACATGGATTTTCCACTATGTTGTTCCTAGAAGCTTTTACTACCTGGGAGGATGTCCAGGGCAGGCTTCCCTTCCCATGTTCAACTCAGTACCACAGATACCTCATTTGATTTCATAAAAATCTATCAATCAAACAGCAAATATTTCCTAGGACTTTCCGTGCTCACATCCGCTACCCAAGCAAGTTTCCTGGTCACTAGAATGCCTAGAGCATATCCTGTTTGTGTGCTATTTCAACATCTCCAAAAATGCCAGATAAAACCATTTTCAATATCTCTCTCTCATCCACCAGCCAACGAAAAGCCCTTTATCCTTTTTGCCCTTTACCCCTTATTCTTTAACTGCTGAAGAATTTTTCCCATGATAATTTTTGACAAGTTTTTAGAATCAAAAGAAATATTTCAAAATTTCAAAATTTTAAATTTGTTATTTTAAGGTTTTTATTGGTATAAATTTAGGAGGTACAAGTGTGGCTATATTACGTGGCTACATTACATAGTGGTGAAGTCTGAGTTTTTGGTGTGACTTGAATGATGCACGTTGTACCCACTAAGTCATTTCTCATCCCTTACTCCCATCCCACTGCAGTGAGTCTGTAATGTCTATTATTTCATTATTCCACACTCTATGACCATGTGGACATATTATTCGGCTCCCACTTATAAGTGAGAACATGTGGTCCCCATATGAAACTGCAGAATTTATTAGTCAAATCTAAAACTTTTTTGAAAGAGTTTTTAGGGTTTTCTAGGTATAAGATTGTATCATCAGTACACAAAGATAATTTGACTTCCTTTTTTTCTAATTTGGATGCCTTTTATTTCTTTCTCTTGCCTGATTGCTCTAGCTAAGAATTCCAGTACTATGTTGAATAGGAGTGGTCAAAGTAAATATTTTTGTATTGTTTCAATTCTTAGGGGGATTGCTTTTAATCCCCCCCCCCCCGTATGATGTTGGCTGTAGGTTTCTCATATATCATCTTTATTTACTATTTCGAGGTATGTTTATTCTATGCCTGGGTTTTTGAAAGTTTTTATCATGAAAGGATGCCAGACTTTATCAAATGCTTTTTCTTCATCTATTGAGATGATCATGTGGATTTTGTCCTTAATTCTGTTTATATGATGAATCACATTTATTGATTTGCATATGCTGACCATCTTTACATCCCTAAAATAAAATCTACTTGGTCATGATATATTAGCTTTTTGACATGCTGCTGGATTTGGTTTTCTGTATTGGGTTGAGGATTTTTGCATCTATGTTCATGAGGGACATTGGTCTGTAGTTCATTTTGTTGTTGGTGCTGCTGTGTCCTTGTCTGACTTTGGTATCAAGGTGATTCCAGTTTCGAGGAATGAGTTAGGGAGGATTCCCTTCTCCTCAGTTTTTGGAACAGTTTCAGGAAGAATGGTACCAGTTCTTTGTACATTTGGTAGAATTTGGCTGACTCCATGTGGTCCTGGGCTTCTTTCTATTGAGAGTTTTTTTATTACCAGTTTAATCTCACTACTTGTCATTGGCTTGTTCACTATTTCTATTTATTCCTGATTCAATCTTGGGAGGTTATATTTTTCCAGGAATTGAGTCTGTACCACCAAAAGTGAAAGCAAATATAGGCAGGAAGAACAGTGAGCTGGGATCCCATGGAATGGTAGCCCATGTGGTCTTTCCACCTGGGAGTCATCCTTCAGGACTTCCCTAAAATTTGTGACTTTGGCTACATTTTTGGCTAAGAAAGCCACATTTACTAGAACTTTGAGATTCCTAAAACATTCAGACCATATCCACAGGTTGACAGAGAGCTCTATTCCTTTTCTCACTCTTTGTCAAACTACAAGAAGGAAATGCATCATCCAGGGAAAGAAATTGTGTAAGGGGACCAGACCCAGTGAGATTATATCTATGTCCATATAACTGATAAACAGTATATATCAAGTTAAAAACCAACGAGTCCAAGAGGGAGTGTGTGATAGTAGTTGACTGCAGAAACATAAACATGATATTAATTAATAAATTCACCGATCTATATTCCTTCTTACCTATGATCACAAGCTGCTATCCCAGAAGGACCATATGAACGAGGAAAAGGGTTTTTTGCTTTTAAATAGCCAAATGAAGCAGATAAGTGCTGAGCATATGTAACAGGCTATTTAAGGGATCCATTTCTCTTATGTTAGAGTTAGTGCTGAAGACCACAAGGGCAAACTGTCAGTAAAAATAGCAGATAAAGGACCTCCAAAAATTCTCTCCTCAATAACAGAAATGAGAACAGTAGAAAATTTGGTCAGAATCAACTTTTTCAGAACTCTAGAAATTAATCCAAAGCTTTCAGGAATTTAGAGAGCATTTAGTCAAGAAACATTATTGACTCTCAGGAAGAAGAACAAGCTGTATGGCATTTTAATTTGCACTGTCCCTGTCCCTGACCCCCTGCTTTGTGGTAGTCTTGAATATCAACAGTCCAGAATGATGATGAAAATCAACAGCCTAGCAGCCATTAGAGGGGAAATAACAGAGACGTCCTTCAGAGCTTCCATCTCATAGAACTATCTAGCTGGTGGTTTCCTGGACGTTCTCACTCACAAGGTTGTCTATATTTAACCTGACTCAGAGCTTACCCAGTACTAACAGCATTTTCCTGGGGGGTGTTTGTTTAAAACAACTAGAGGCAATTGTTGAACATCTCAACTACCTCAGCGCAAATAATACAATAAATAGACTAACCAGAAACAAAAACCATTTTTAAAAAGCTAGAGAATGAGATGTCCATAGGGATGTTTGCAAGACTCTGACATCGTGGGAATCTGGACAGCTACAAGCATGTGGGAGACTGAGTGTTGAAGATGTGAGTCAACAAGCCCACAAGGGCCCTTGGCAAAGACTGGGAGATTATCGACTCCATGCATTTAAGAAAATCTGTCTATAATCATTAGCTGACCACTAAACTAACTGAGTAAAGACTTTAGTAGCCATGCATAACAAAAAAAGTCAGACTTTACATAATTAAAGAAAGTTACTAAACAAACACCACAGCAGACAGCAATAAAAACAAACCCTAGGGAAGGGGAAGAATCTGATTTTCAGAGTTGCCATGTTATATTATTTAAAGTGTCTAGTTTTCAAGAAAAAATTCTGAGACATGCAAGGAAATAATAAAGTATGGCCCATGCACCGCTGGCGGGGGGAGAAAGCAATCAGTAGGAATTGTCCCTGAAGATGGCCAAATTTGGACCATCATTTGGGCCAGTCATTGTCATTCATTAGATAGGCTATTTTCAATGTGTTCAAAGAACTGAACCATGTTTAAAGAACTAAAGGAAAGTGTGAAGATGATGTTTCACCAAGTAGAGAATGTTATTGAAGAGATAGGAATTATGATAAATAGCCAAACGGAAATTCTAAAGTTGAAAAGTACAATACTGAGAATAAAAACCCACTGGAGGGGTTCTACCACAGCTCTGAGTAGATAAAGACCCAGGGAGAAAGTAACAGGCACTGAATGTCCCACATTCCAGTCACAAATTCCACAGAACTTAATGGGAGTTGGAGGTCCCACATAGATGCATCTCCTCGCCACTTCCCTCTGCCTTTATGGGCAGACGTCAGAAACGCATTGGAGAATCATCAGAGGACACCCAAGTTTAAAGTCAAGTGATAGGAAAGCTTCCAGGAAACCATTCGTGGAGATGAAGGATGGCAGCTCATTCTGTAGTCAGCTGTTTGCTTACTTAACAGACTTGCCGGTTTCCTCTCTGGATCTGATGTAGGGCAGACACTGGAGAGAAAAAGAAAGGCAGAGACCAACGAGCACGCACTCTGGATGTGGCCAGGATGTTTAGCTTTCCCATCGGTCAAATGGGCATGAAGAAAGGTGCTTGGATTTAGGCCATTGCCTCACTCACGATGGCCGCCTATAGAGTGAGGGGCCCCTTGGCAACAAGAGGCTGTTGTTGAGGCTGTTTTGTTCATTCCTAAAGGCAGTATTGGAAGTAGTGTCAAACAAAAATGTATCTTTCACGCATGTGAATTGTGTAATGAGAAGACCCATCCCAAGGGACCTCTGGAAAAAATGTTTCTGTAAGCTACAGGACGGAGTTGGCATTGGTGTTCCTGCATGCACAGGGCCTCCGGGGAGGAGCGGGCAGTTGACAGAGTCCACTACAGAGGCACCTCTTCTATCACAGTTGTCTGCCCCCAGGGACCGCCACCCCGTTCCTCCTCCCTAGGCTCTGGCACACAACAGGAAGAACCCTGGAGAGGATGACATGAATGTGGAAAAAGCCCCCACCCTATTCAGAACTCCTCAGGCCAAGACCCAGTCCTGGGGGTCCAGAAGACGAGTTCCAGCCAGTGTGTATGAGATTGAAGTTTTACACTGGTCTGACTCAGTCATTTTGCAAATCTAAGGACAAGCGAGCAACTGAAGGATAATCCTGGGATATCTTTGAGGAAGCAAAATGGAGCTAGAGCAAAAAATGTTTGAGGGCAGAGGTTCGGAGAAAAAATATTCTTATCATGATCGATCAACCAGTTCCGCGTAAATATCATGGAAAGCATTGCAGTGAGCGTGTGCGCAGTCCAGACACAAGTGTTTGTGTTAGTCTTTTGGATCTTGAACATGTATCCACTGCATAACCACAAGAAATGTGGAGTTACTTCTATTTTCTATCATATCACTCATCCAGAAAATGAATTCGTCTTACCGAATGATCTCTTTGCTCTGAGTTTGTCTAACACTGTAACCAATTATTATATCCCAATATGTAATCCAAGTGTAGCACTTCACAAATAATCCCATTCTTATAAAGACTGTGAGTAGGCGGGGAGATATTCTTGGTCCCTTTTAAGACAGGGAGGATCAGGAGGCTTAAAGAGGTCACATACCCTGGCCACATACCCTTAAAGTGACTAACCCAAGTTGACCCAGCTGGTGAATGGCAGACTGTGAATCAGGCTTTCTGACTAAAAAGTATAACCTCTTTCTAGTAAACTGAACTATTCCATGCTTAATCCAGTTTCTGTATATGTTATCCAAAATAGTCTCTAAAATAGTATTTTTATCTCAATATTTTGTGCATTATGAGAGGATTATTCTTGTAAGCAGGTCTCTAGTAGTTGTGAAAGGGACAGTGTTCCAAGTTTTCCTTCCCTGGCAAGCCTGAAGATGTGTGTCTTGACTGGCCAGGAAAAGAGTCGATGGTCTTCAGGGAGACGAGGCACCTGAAAAGGTCATCTAGGAAGTTTCTTCCACTTGGGCTAACATCAAAGTCCTTTGGTGACATAATAGCAAGATCTAGAAATAGAGAAATGCTGGAATCTTTTTCGAATGCATCTTCATAAAACTCCAAAACCCCTCCAGCGATCTCCAGGTTTAGACTTTGACCAAATAGATGGTGCTGAAGGATGACAGATGCCCAGGTCTTTCATGAGAGGATTTGTAGAAAAGCATTGGGAATTATGATTATGATGCTGATAATGGGATCTTGGGGAAAGTGCATGTTCCTTTAGATTTTAAACCTACAAGCATCTATGGTTATGTCAGGCCAGCCCTTATTTACACAAAAGATCACTTTCCAACCTTCTGTCTACTTGGATTTTTTTTTTTTTTGAAACAGAGTCTCAAGTTGTTGCCTTCAGTAGAGTGTCGTGACGTCACTCAGCAACTTCAAAGTCTTGGGCTCAAGCAATTCTCTTACCTTAGCCTCCCAAGTAGCTGGGAGTATAGGTGCCCGCCACAGTGCCCAGCTATTTTTTGACATTAGTTGTCATTGCTGTTTAGTTGGCCCAGGCTGGATTCAAACCTACCAGCCTCAGGGTATGTGGCCAGTGCCCTACCCACTGAGCTTTGGGTGCCACCCTTCACTTGGAATTATTGAAGCACTCCCTTACACTCTTTTATCATGTGGTCATGTGTTTTAGGTTACCCTTATCATAAACCGCAGCTGCAGGAAAGAACTTTGTACCCAGTCTACTGGAAACTTAATCAAATCTTCCACATAGAAAACAAATAAAGCCATTCTATTGTGGTACTTGTTTACTGTGATTACGAGGAGAGGTGGGGAAACTTTGGTTTCTGTGCTTTAGTTTAGGGCATCAGATTTTGGAAACCTCCTAGGAAGTTGTCCTCTCCAGAGGAAATCCAGCAGGGCCTCAATATGAAAGGACTGATGTGATTAAGTGGGTCTCTGGGGAGAAGAAAGATGAGGCCAAAGCAACGGTGAGGCTCCATCTCCACCCCTTTCACTTCCACCACTGGTGAAATCCACCAGGTCCCAGTGTGAACTGACCGGCTCACCCAGCTTGTCATTGCCCCCCAAATTGCTCAGAACTGGAGATATTTTTATTAAAATAGATTTGAAACTCACAGATTCCCCAAGCCTTCATCCTAGAATTAACCTTTATGGCAGATTTGATAAAAATAAGAAAAGTATAGAAGAGATGTTTTAGAGAACAAATAATCAAGTCCAAATGTAGAGTTTTCCTGGATCATTCAAGCCACTTTCATGAGTTTCATATGCCTGGTAGAGATCTTCATGGAGAATTTGTTTAGTAATTCACGTGACTTCAAACCTACCTTCTTGCCACAGAATGAAAAGGATGTTTTTCTCCCATCCAAGTACTAACCAGGCCTGACCCTGCTTAGCTTCCAAGATCAGAAAAGATAGGGTGCATTCAGGGTAGTATGGCCATAGACAAGAAAGATGATTTTCTATGGCAGCCCCGGCCTCTGCCAGTGTGCGTAGGTGTGCACATACACACACACACATCAGTGTGTGGAGCGGTGACTGCCTAAGAACACGTCCATGAAGTTGCCTATCCCGTCGGAAGGGCTGGACACCATAATGTCACCGTGCCTGTGTCGACCTATACAAGATGCCTTTCCTAGTGTCCTTTATGTGCTGTGCTGTGCTCCAAAGCACGGGCAGTGTAGATATAGATGGAAAATGGCAGGGAAGCGGGTCTCTGAAAATGCGGCTGACTGGCGGAATCTTCGATAACTTTGCCCTGCTCTGATTCTGGGACGGCTTAGTGTGTGGTAGAAGTGGGTGTGTGCCTAGCTGAGGATGGCCCAGTGAGAGCAGGAAAAGGGAACCGGAGAAAAACCCTTCCATAGGACACTTACTACTGTAATAACTGCGGGTATGCCACGTGGAAGCCTTGAGACACCTTTGAATCTCTACTGTCACTTTTCTCCTGGGCATACATTGTGTTGAGTGTGTTGAAGCATCACAATCTAGCCACCAAGAAATACTTAAAGATTATAAGTTGCTGGCTTGGTGCTTATAGCTCAAGCAGCTAAGGCGCCAGCCACATACCTCGGAGCTGGCGGGTTCGAATCCAGCCTGGGTTGCCAAACGACAATGATGGCTGCAACCAAAAAATAGCTGGGCATTGTGGTGGGTGCCTGTAATCCCAGCTACTTGGGAGGCAGAGGCAGGAGAATCCCTTGAGCCCAAGGGTTGGAGGTTGCTGTGAGCTGTGATGCCACAGCGCTCTACCCAGGGCGACAGCTTGAGGTTCTGTCTCAAAAAAAAAGATTACAAGGTGCTGTTTACCACAGGCAATTGATAATGTCAAGCATCTGAAAACTTGCTGCATTTAATGCCTATAATTAAGGACAAGCAAAATTAAAAATTATTTCATCAGTGCCACTTACAGTAACACACACACACACTTAACACATTTAAATCTTTTAATTCTAAATATGCTTGTAGTCACCCTCTACATATTCTTGGCTATTGAGGAAAAAAAAAAGCCTTTTTATATGAAATGCTTTATCTAACAATCTCTTTTATATGAAATGCTTTATCCAATGTTAAAATAAGGTAATCATCAAAGCATTTCAAAAGCATTTGATGAAATCACAAGGGGCCTGATTTGGTATCACTTTGGTGTCTGAGTGTGCATATGTGTGCTCCACACACTCACCCTCATACAAAACTTGCTGTTGATGGGACCCTGTATTAACACATAGAACTCTATTTTTGAGAAATAGATTTGTGCAGGAATATTGACTGTCGCCATATATAAAACTGAAGACAGGAGTTACGATGCTTTCTCGGGGATGGGCACAGACTCCTTGCAGCTTCTAGTCGGGACTCGAATGTTCCTTCCAAAGTGCTAAGGAATTGCCACCTCACTTAGAGTCTGTTGGATTACGTGATCCTTGTGGCACCTCTGGTATGCTAAAAAATCTGTGCTATCCTTGAAAATCAGTTTCAGAATTCAGCGCCAGGCTGCCCTACCTATGGTTGCTGACAGTCACTAACAAGAGCCACAACTATCAAATACTGCAGCTTATAAAATGATTGAAAAGCATGTTTGATTATGCATGTATAGAAGTAAAAAGGAGTTATACATGTATTTTAAATATATGTATATTAATTTATAAATTATAGATAGGAAACAATACATTTTGTATCTTATAAGACATACATAATGAAATAAAAATGAAGTAAATCAATAATATTTTGGAATGGGCTGTCTGCTCACTGTAATGACATCATCCTATAGGAAGGTACAATTCACTCTGAGGGTAAAATGTGTGTTAATGGAAGTAGTCAATACATGCTTTATATGGTTTTCTTGATAATATTAAATATCTGTGGCTGCGTTCTCTTTGACTGAACAGAGTCATATGTGGCTGATGATGGCCTACTTGGCATAAGAAAAGAGTTGCTTCTGACAGTTTATTATTAACTTCAGATTACAATAACAGTGTTCTCTCAACCCATGATTTTCTTATTGAATACTTTTAAAGCCATTGGTCCATTATATGAAGCTTATTCTAGTTAAAATTAGATAATGTAATCTATAAATTTACTTACATTCTTCCAGAAGGCAATACATAGCAATCTATGGAGAGGTATGATTATCTGATTTAGGGACCACGTATAGGGTCCCAACATAAAAATTTAAATATTTGTGATGAGGTTCAGGCTACACTAACCCCAAATATGGTACCTTACCATTTGAGGAAAAAGCATAAGCAAGAAGGTCACTGTCACCTTCCCCTTGCCTTTCTCCCCTGAGACAGTTTATAAGGGCCTTCTTTATACCCAAAGAACAGAAACATCCCTTTCTCTGAAGACATAGGGACACAGAGAAAAGTCTGAACACATGGGTCTTTCTAAGTTCCCCCCAGTTTATTGCCATTAGATCACACTCTTTTGTTCTCTGATCATACTTTTTCATGACTGTCCATTCTTTATCAAACCTGAGCATAAGTATACACAAGCTTACCTATTTCTGTGGGCCTTCATTTCTAAAGGCTCCTCTCATTAACAATCTGTTTTTTGTTATAGGGTCCTGGCCAGAAAACTAGTGATGGAAAAGAAGTCTTTCTGTCCCATATATTAGCAAGGTTTAATTTCTTATTTTCTGTATACTAATAAATACAATCAGAGGTTCTAATCTTTCCCCCTGTACTTCGATAGATTCTCTTATTTGCCCTTGGCAGTCAGAGATTTGGGTTCGTAAGGACCTACAGGATGAACTGCTTATCACCAATGACAGATCAATGTCCCATCCTCGGCACATCTCTCGGAGTAGTTTCCCCACCGGGCACAGACACTGCCTGGCACATCAGTGTCCCCGTAATAGTAACAGCTCTCTGGATTTATATTGCTTGTATATTGCGTCACTTCCCTATCGGTGTATTATTTCCGTTCCACGTTACAGTGTAAGCACTACAGAAGCAGGTGCCTTATCTGTCTGCGTCACCCTTGTCCCTTGACTTGGCAATGAGTTATCTTTTTCATTAATGTAAGTTTGGGTGGCTAACCATTTATTTCACTGTCCTCAGCACAGTGGCATTGCTATGATACTTTATAGTGCCAAGAGGCACAATCTGGCCTTCTTTAAACTTTCCCATTACCTTCTCAGTTGCTGAAAAGAACAATCACATGATAGTTGGCTTGTGAATTTAGGGAAGAATTCCTAGCTTCCACCACAAAAACCAAGAATATTTTTCTAGTTCCTAACTTGTAGAGAGCCAAACCCTAAACTACTTAAGTAAAAATGATATGTAGGCTCAAAAATGTGTTTGCTCTATATTAATTTTGAAGTTGAGATAATACAAACTATGAATTATTTTATAGGGCTTTCCAAATCACAAAGTGACATCTGAAACCCTGACAGTTATATTCATTTATCTTAGGGAAAAGAATATGTGTTAAAAATGGTATGCCATGAATAGAGGACTATTTTTTGAGCACTTTCTCTATATCAGTAATTGTACCTGTATTAGTCGTTTAGAATTCAAACATTTAAACCCTTTGAAGTGGTCATGTTTATTCCCATTTAAAAACATCCAGGCGGAACACACCTACGGTGCATCTTAGCAGGGTACTGGCGAAACTTATTAAAGGTAGAGTAGTAATGTCTTTATATAGTGATCAAGGAAATGCCATGAAGGATATCTGTAACAGTATGATCAAAATATTTCTGAATGTATATGAATCGTGCCCTGTGATTGCACCAATGTACATAATTAT
>CAUYON010040926.1:0-12579 GCA_963573935.1 Arctocebus calabarensis
CGGTTGTGGTTGACCAGACCGCTACCTAGGGACTAGGGTGGTGACTACAGCCTTTACAGTTCAAGAGTTTCAGACCAATTGTAAATGCAGTCAGTCTGGATTGTGGATGAGTTGGAGTTCTAGACTTCCAATCCGGGGTAGGGGGTGAACTGAACGATCAAGGTGGCAAGGAAAACATTTACAACACCAATCACATTGAGAGCAAATGGGCTAACACACTTGTAAAAGGGCTACCAGATACACAAGCCCACAGATGCACCCACAGTCAGAAACATCGACATACAAACAAAACATAACAAACAAACAACCAAAGAACAACAGCTAAGAAGTAAAAAAAAAAAAAGAATTCTACAATAAAAATGCTTCTTGTAAAATACTTGAGAAAAGAGAAGAAAAGCCTCTAACAAATATGATATAAGCACTCTTAGACGCTATAAGAAGGTCTTAGAAGCTATAAGAAGGGAAGAGGAGGAAGGGGAGAGAGAACAAAGAAATTAACACGGAAGAGGAAGAAGAAATGTACAATTGAGAATAGAAGGTAATAAAAATAGCCTAAGAAAAGAAAGTGAAGTAAAGAATTATTTATCAATGGTGCCTCCAAGAAAAGGATATTCAAAAAAAAACCAACCTCAAAAATATTATTCTTATATATATATAGAAATAAAGGTCCTTATGTATACTGTTGATGTCAACTTAAGTGGAATTAATTTATAATGAAATACATTTTGTGGACACCAGATGGCGCTGTGGGTGGTTCTCAGGCTTATATGTGATTCACTGATTATAATGTTGCTATGGAAACCACACTATCTTGCCAGTCACCATTTTTGGAGTTTCTCTGCTGGTTTGCATTGGAATAGGTGCTTTATCTTGGGTGCTCAGCTCCAAACGACACCCACATCCAACCCCCAACTCTCATCCTCCAACTTTGGTGCACGAGTTGTCCTAAAACTCTCCACTCTGCCCTCCCACTCTCTCGCAGTCTGGCAACAGCAATCGGGCTGTGAGAGGGGAGTTCACAACAGTGGTGGGAGCGGGGCTCCTGGTGACTGCAGGAGAGGGGCTGGGGCAAGTGTGGGAGAGGGGCTCCAGGTGGCTGTGGTTCACAGGGGCCACGGTGGCAGCCGTGGTGCCACGATTCATGGTGGCAGTTTCTATGGCCGTAGGTCACAACGGCTGCAGTGGCTGGAGGGGAGGGAGCTCCTGCGGGGCTGTTGCTGCCACTTTAAACTGCCGCTTTTTCTCCAGCTGAAGTGCTCAGGAGCCCTCTTTGCCAACTTCCACAGCTCAAAGTGTCTTTTCTGCACCCCAGAATCCCATGTCCCCTACTCAGTCAGGCTTCACCAGGGTCCCTGCCTAGTATAGCACTGACTAGTCACTTACTCTCAATGTTCTGGGGAAAAGAGTCCAGTCCCTTTGGCTCACGCAAGGGCTGCCTGGGTCTCCGTGGATCCTAGCAGCACCCCTTTCTGTTCATCAAACTCTGAGATCCACGCTTTGGTGGAATTTTCTCTAATTAGGTCTTGTGAGTTGCGACCTGCTGTCCTCCCTGTGGGAGGGGCCAGCTGCCCCTCCGGCCGAGCAGGGGGAAACAGTTTACAACAGTTTCCCTGGTTATGAACTATATTTCAAACACAGCAATCCTCCTAATCGCTGTGCATCTCCAGCTGCCCATCTACTCCAATAGTTCACATGGGGAAAGATCCGGAGCGCCCACCCTCTCACCTGCTGACCAGGGAGAGATGGGCTATGGGACCGTCTCCGTCACCATCTTCCAGCCGACCCTCCACACTTTTACCATTTTTGTATAGTTCTAATGGACTTTGTTAAGCAGATCTGGTTCAGAAATGCTTTACAAACTTTTGAGTACTCTTGGCTAATGTAAACTGGCAGTATTACCATACTACTACAAACATAGCTTATAGGCTAGGTGCCTGTAGCTCAACAGACCTTAAGGCACCTGCCATGTACACCCGAGCTGGTGGTTTTGAATCCAGCCTGGGCCCACCAAACAACAATGACGGCTGCAACCAAAAAATAGCCGGGCATTGTGGCGGGCATCTTTAGTCCCAGCTACTTGGGAGGCAGTGGCAGGAAACTCGCTTGAACCCAGGAATTAGAGGTTTCTGTGAGCTGTGATGCCACGCACTCTATCGGGTGACAGCTTGAGGCTCTGTCTAACCAAAAAAAAAAAAAAAAAAAAAACATAGGTTACAGATTGCAGGCCTGATTAATTCCATCCAGAGTTTAAAAGGTTTAAAACTACAAAATATTTAAAATCAATTTGCTGGTAATTCCAAGCAAACTTTCTGGATCCAACTTAGAATTTTCAGGAATCACCTTTTATATTATTTGTTAAATAATTTACTATTTTTGACAATAAAAATCCTTATGACTTTCAAAATAATAATAAAAATATTTACTATATTTTGGGTGTGATGTTTTTAGATTCCAACAATATTCAGACTTACATCTTATTACCTACTGCTTAGTGAAATCTAAATCCTGCAAATGCATGGAATTCAAGAATAAATATTAATAGAACAATTTATTGTTCAGCTCATATTGAAGTGTTGGTTGGGTTCTTGCATAACTGTTAATTCAGGCTTAATTTTAACACTTTAAAAAAAGTTCTAAAAAGTAGAATTAAATTATTGGATATTAGACACATTAATTACAGCGTAACTAATAACACATTTTCAGAAGTTCAAAATAACCAAATTTTCAAAATTCCTAACAAACATTACAAAAATGTAATCAAGGATTGTGAAAATGGACAAAATAGTCTAATGTATATTTTCCAAGCAAATTTTATTAAACAGGCATAATTTATATTTTGCTTTCCCGGTGTGTTTGAAAATGTTCATTAGAGATTGAGCTATGTAGTTTAATTTTTAATTCATAAACAAATAATCATATCTAAGAAGGCAGTCCTATGTCCTATATCATGTCCTGTATATGGATAATGCCATTTTCTTGTGTGTGTGCTGTGTTTTCATGACCTCCAAAGCCTTTAACATATCAAAATTTTACAATGATGACTCCTGGATTATTTAAATTCCTATTTTTTTAAAAGTTGATTATCTCTCAACTACTTTGTTCAATGTGAAAATATACTAATGCATAGCTGGGCGCCTATAGCACAGTGGTTATGGCACCAGCCACATACACTGAGGGTGGCAGGTTCAAACCCAGCCCAGGCCAGCTAACCAACAATGACAACAAAAAAATAGCTGGGCATTGTGGCAGGTGCCTGTAGTCCCACCTACTTGGGAGGCTGAGGCAAGAGAGCCACTTAAGCCCAAAAGTTTGAGGTTGCTGTGAGCTATGATGCTGTGGCACTCTACCAAGGGCAGCTTGAAACTCTGTCTCAAAAAAAGAAAATATACTAATTCATGAGAGAAGAGTGTCAGTTGATAGTTCTATTAAAAATTAAGAATATGCATTTGGGAAGTAATGCAGCAGGTAGGTATCTCAACACAGTAATATAGATAGAGAAATGTTTCTTCACCACAAAAGAGCTGTCTTGGGCTAAGAGTATTGCAACACCCAAGTCGTTCCTCTTCCAAGACCCTTCTAACCACTAGTGTATTCTTTAAAAGTGATTTTACAGAAATTTTAGGTTACTTTTTTGGTGTAATATATAATTAGAGAGGCAAAACTTAAATGTTTACATCAATTAATATTGAATGTCACAGAATTTCATTGTAGGAAACGTAGTTTTATATTTAAATTAGATTCTGACAAGCTAGAATCTAAAGGAAACTATTTAACTTTGTCCTTCATACACTTACTGTAATACTGACTTCTTTCATATCAAATTATTGGACTTTTAAAATGTCATTGTATCACTCAACTCACTTTTTGTTAGCAAAGAAACAGCATTTAACATTACTCATTTTATTTATTCGTTGTTATATTTAATTACTATGAGTGTATGTTTTACATTAGAAAAGGATTATAAAAGTTATTTATGCTATATTGAAATTCATCTTTAGAATCTCCACTATTTACATGCATTCATTTTTTCAGTGGGATATGTCTGTAGGTTACTTGTGCAGAGTCATAACTGCAGCTACACTGACGATATAGAACTGTTTCTTCACCACGAAAGAGCTCTCTTGGGCTAACAGTATTATGACACCAAAGTTTTTCCTCTTCACAAACCCTTATAACCACTAATGTATTCTGTATCTATAATTTTGTGATTTTAAAAGTGTTACATAAATGGATTCATATGCCTTCTAATCTTTTGAGATAGTATATCTAATCTCAGCATAATGCTCTTAGGATCCATCTAAGTTATTGCTTGTTGATTTTTTTTTAACAAGTTTACTTTCTCACTGGTAATATATGAAAGATCAATTTCTCCAAATCTCAGCCAATATTTAAAACTATCAGTATTTGATATTTTAGCCATTGTAAGAGGCATGTAGTGGTACCTCATTGTGACTTTAATTGGTATTCCCTAATGGCTATGGACGGAACAACCTTTCTGTACTTATTTGCCAACCACGTATCTCCTTTGGGGAAGCATCTGTTCAAGTCTTTTGCCCTGGTTGAATGTAGCTCTCCACTCACTCCATATCTATTCCAAAAGAGCTGAGTGTGCCTGGAAAATAATCCACAACCATGCCTTGTGGTTGCACTTTAAATTTCTGACCTCAAACCTTAATGTCCACTTAGTAATCAGCCTTTCCGCTGTGTATTGGTTCCCACTTCCCCTTCCCAAAGAAGCAGTTTATGTACTTAGTACCTCTCCCTCCTGAGTCTTCAATATAACCTTCCTTAGTAGACTGTTTCATTGTTTGAGATTCTGGGACATTGCACTCTCCTAGTTTTCTTACTTCCACCACAGTTGCTCTTTACATGTTTTCCCATGATTCTCACATACCACCTTTGTCATATTCTAAATTCCCATATGTATTTCTGTCTGATTCTAATCACTATTTGCTCCAGTGATCACTCTCTCTCTGGAAGGTTTACAGATCTAACCATTTTTTTGCAGATTTGTAATGGGTGAGACCCCTTCAGATCACTTCCTTTTTCATTCTCTATTAACTTTGCATTCAGCTCCTTGAGCATAATGTCTAAAACACTCCAGTCAATGACACTGGAGTTCAAATGCCTAAAATAATACCAGGGACATAGTATTTCTCTACTAGTTTGCAAGGACTGCCATAACTAAGTATCACAGGCTGTGTGGATTAAACAAAACAAGTTTACTTTCTCACAATTTTGAATTCTAAAAGTCTGAGATCAAAGTGTGGGGAGGATTGGATGCTCCTTATTGTCCCTGTTTTCACCTGGTCTTCCTTGTGTGTATCTATGTCCTATTCTCCTTCTCTCTCTGACCACAAATCCTGTGGGATTAGTCCAAGGGTAACAGCTTCTTTTAAACTTAATTATCTCTGTGAGGTCCCCATTTCCATATACTATTTCCACAGTTAGACTGTGACTTACTGAGGCTTAGGACATCAGCATATGAACATCGGAGGAGCAAAATTCAGCCCATAATAAAGTCCTTACTAAATATTAGATGAAAGGATCCATTCAAGAACTTTTATCAATATTCAAAATAAAGTCTAATTCAAATGACATTTTAAAAAATGATGAATGACTTAATTTGGCTGTAGCATGAACCTTAGATAGGATAAAACATAAAATATTAAATATTTACAAAAAAATATTAAATATTTACAATAAACAAAACCAAAACTTAACAAACTTTGTGAGATAGAGGGAAGAAGAAGAATGTTATTTGTGTTTGGACAATTTATGTTTTAAATAAATAAACTTTTAAATAAACTTGTTCATACTGATAAATAAAAATGAAATATAAATTTACTATCCAGAGGTGATAATAATAAAAAGAATAAGAAAGGAAAGTATGGTGAGTGGGTAACCTCTGGACAATAGGACTCAAGGACATTTGCACCTTGAATTCATTTTTGTGTCACTTGGGAAAAAAGTATAGCCATGAATATGTTACTATTATGATAAAGAAAACAGCAAAACAGTGAGATAGGCTTTGATGAGCTTTGAATGACCCTACAAAGCCCCACCAATATAAGTGTATATTGCTTAGGCTGATACTTAAACTCTTGATTGCCAATGAAAGAGTCAGAATATCAATTATGTACAAAGGTGGATGAGAAGGGATGGGAGGGTAGAGGCTTATATGAGGGTGGAAATGGGACAAAGGCCAAGAAACATCTCAGCAAGAGATGTATCTTCAACAGCTCTCTTCTCTGATTTGACCACAGCTCTGATTTGAAAACAGACCTGTCTAGCATCTTGATAAGGTTGACTTATTCACTGGCTTTTGTTCTAGCTCCTGTAAGCATCTCTGAATTAAAAGACAACGAAGGATCCTCTGGACTCACTGAATTCCAGAAAGACTCTTTCTTTTATCACAGAAGAGTTCTTCATCTCCAGACAGAAGAAAGGAGAAAAGGTAAAAGGGGTAATACCCAAAAAAAATGGTCTTCCAAAGTCATAGAAGCTTTTAGCTCTACATTATCATCTCTGTGGTCTTGGGATGCTACGGAGGTCATGGAGGTCCCTTCAGGAAAAGGTAGGAGATGTGAAGCTTCCTTCCGGAGACTGGATTGTGGCAGATCAGTCTGCGGGAGCTCAAAGTAGAGTCAAGCAATCCTTTTCAAACTGATTCATCTCCCTGTATTACCCCTTTACTCAAATTATTCAGATGTGCTGTCATGGAAAGATTGTTGCCTTTTACATTCATTTAAGGAGGAAAGGGACATGCAGGCTTTGCTTTCCAGACCGGAACTGTTATAAACCAGGCTTCATTGCTTTATATACTTGTCAAAGTTATTTTTATTTTGTATCTGCAAAGATCCCAGGAAGAAATGTATGGTGCAAAAGAGAACAATTGAGATGTAATTCATGGGAGGACTACCAATGAACATTGGCAGTTTAAGTGAAAGTGAGCATGCAGGGAGAAGCACCCTAAGGCAACACCAGTGAAGGACTAAGCCTAGTCCCTCTAGGCTTAAAGGGACAAGTGGAGGAGCTGTGACCACTGATAGCATTATCATAGCTATAGCTGGAGAGGTAGGACATGACAGCCAGGTAGGTGGATGAGTGCTGGCATCTCCAACACATTGCCAAACAGGCAGAAAGATCTGAAAGCACTCTCTTCTTGCCCTCCAGTCTCCTAGAGGGATGTCTCAGTGGCTCAATTCATCTAGAAACCAGAAGAGGGTCCCACTGATGAAGTACACAGGAACCACCCCATACAGATGCCAAACAAGATACAAGATAATGGAAAGCAAATTTCCATGGCAAAATGAGTATCACCCCTGTTTATATCCTCCTACTTCCTGAGCATTTCTCTATCTAAATGTCATTGAATCGTGTCTTATATCAGCTTTGCCAGAATCATTTGTTTTCCATTTGCATCTTTTTTCTGTATTGTCACTTTCATGCAGAAATATCCCCATTCATCAAAAATTGCTAGTAAAGGAAATGTAATTTAAAAGAAGATACATTCCTTTTGGTTAGAATAGAAGTTTGGCTGATCTAATAGATACCCAAAATAGAAATACCTTAAATAAGAAAGTATAGGCAGCCCTTCCTATCCGTGGGTTCTACATCTAGGAATTCAACCAGCCATAGATTCAAAATATTTGGGAAAAAAAGGATGGCGGTAGATGTTGCATCTGTACATAACAGGCACTGACATCTTTCCTTGTTGTTATTCCCTAAACAATACAGTATAAGAAATATTTAAACAGCATTTTCATTGTGTTGGGTATTATACCTAACCTAGAAACGATTTAAAATATATAGGGGAAAGTGTAAGTTGCTAGGCAACACTATACAATTTTATATAAGCAAATAGGGTATCTACAGATTTTGGTAAGTGTATGGATGCTGGAACAAATTTTCTGCTGATAACCACAGATAAATAAACTCTAGAAGTTGGCTGGAGGCTTTAAGGCATCATACATTAGGACTCAAAAATAAATGTTCCCCAATCCCTAAAAGGGATGTGTTCATCCTTATGGTCTGCTTTGCCTTCAGTCACATCAGCATTCCAGAATGATGGAGGAGCAAGGGGGTAGGGTAGTCTATGCTGTTTGTCATAATCCCAACTGCCAAACTTAGTTCCATCACTTCTTTTCACCTATCACTGGCCAGCACCTAGTCAAATAGTTTCATCCACCTTCAAAGAAGACTGGGTTGGGATCCTTTTGCTGCATTAAAATGCTCAAAATCAGCTCGGCACCTGTGGCTTAAGCAGCTAAGGCACCAGCTACATACACCTGAGTTGGCAGGTTCCAATGCAGCCCGGGTCCACCAAACAACAATGACAGCTGCCACCAAAAAATAGCTGGGTATTGTGGCTGGCACCTGTAGTCCCAGCTACTTGGGAGGCAGAGGCAGGAGAATCGCTTGAGTGCAGGAATTGGAGGTTGCTGTGAGCTGTGATACCACAGCACTCTACCAAGGGCGATAAAGTGAGATTCTGTCTCTAAAAAAAGATAAGTAAATAAAATAAAATAAAATGCTCAGAATCATTAATGCAACAAAAGAAGAAAATGGAGATTGGAAGAAACTACCAGATTCTGTGCTGATATGAAGATTTTGGGGGGAGCCTCTTAGAAATACCAAATAGTGGGACAGGGAATAGTGAGGAGCGAGGTCAGAATGCCAAGACTGGCACTGGTTCTGCACTTCACGGTGTGAGTTCAGGAAGATCTTTTGATTTTTAGGGCTCAGCTGCTTCTTGTATTAAATGAGGATATTGTAATAGACATCATGTAGGGAACACATGGTAAATGTTGGAGATACAATACTGAACAACAAAAACATTGGCATGATTTTTTCCCTAAGAAGCTTTAGGTTTGATGAAAAAAAAATGTCACACTTTAAGTATATATGTAAAAATTGCAAAGTGCCCTGAGTGGGGATAACTGTTCTGATTGTCCTCTCACTTCCTTCTCTGTCCAACCAAACCTGTAGGAGATTGGTTGTCTAAGAGAGCTCATGAAGGACAAATGTAGGCCTGATGCCTCTCTGCACCCAAGTGGAAGAATCCGTGTTTCCACTGGGAATTCTCCCATCCCTGTGAGTCCTTGAGATTTCACAGCACAGGCTGCCATTGTAAGGAAGAAAAGGGCTCCTCAACTTGGTATCTATTCATAGTTGCCTTCAGCTCACCTCTTTTTTTTTTTTTTTTTTGAGACAGAGCCTCAAGCTGTCACCCTGGATAGAGTGTCGTGGCATCACACAGCTCACAGCAACCTCCAATTCCTGGGCTCAAGCGAGTCTCCTGCCTCCGCCTCCCAAGTAGCTGGAAGTACAGGTGCCCGCCACAATGCCCAGCAATTTTTTGGTTGCAGCCGTCATTGTTGTTTGGCGGGCCAGGGCTGGATTAGAACCCGCCAGCTCAGGTGTACATGGCTGGCGCCTTAGCCGGTTGAGCCAGAGGCATGGAGCCTTTGTTTTTTTTTTTTAATCCTATTTGGCTCTCTAGACGGCTTTTTATTCTCCATCTGGAGATTTCTTGGGATAGCTTTTATTTTTTCCAACCCCAGTGTTGACTGGTTGACAGCAAACCAGGATTTTAATTACTTTTCTGATTTTCCCCTCAATATGTGTAATGAACATACAACACTGGTGGGTCCACAGGGTTGGTTTAAATGGTGGACACTGAGGCAGGCCTGCTGAGTTCAAATCCACATTTTGGCAGGCCAGGGGCAAATAGCTCATCTTTTATCTAGTCCTATTCCATCCCTTGTGATATGAGAGTAACACTAATTCTTATTCCATAGGATTTAGAGAGGACTAAAAGAGATAATATCTAACAAACACTCAATCATCTGCTGTTTTTCAGCTGGTCCTCTTCCTTCAGCTGAATTCTGCATGAGAATCTTTCTTCACATTCCAAAGCCTGCCCTTTCTCTAGGTTTCTTTCTTTTTTTTTTTTTTAATTGAATCATAGCTGTGTACATTAGTGTAATCATGGGGTACAGAGTGCGGGCTTCATATACAATCTGAAATATTTTCATCCAACTGTTCGACATAAGCTTCTTGGGATAGATTCTGCTAACGCAGAAGCTTTCACCAGCTAAGAAAACCAGCACAGTAATTCACACATTGCAAGTTGGTCCTGACAAGCAGAAATCATACAATGGTTGCTCATGTTTTGTGTTCCTAGGGTCATTGACGGAGCATTTCTCAGCATGGATCCAACTATCCCAGGCTGGAGCAAGGAACTAGCACCAAATGATGAAAGTGATGGGACTGATACTCCACCTCAAGAAGGCGAGAGACTGATATTTAACTGGCTGTCCCTCTTCATTGCCCTGGTCGGGCTGGCAGGAAACGCGGTTGTGCTCTGGGTCCTGGGCTTCCGCACGCGCAAGAACACTTTCTCCGTCTACATTCTCAACCTGGCGACGGCAGACTTCCTCTTCCTCTGCTGTCATGTTATGGAAGAGCTGTGTAACCTCAAAATTATACCACGTAGCATTAACATCATGTTAACACCTCTCCTAAACATTTACTACCTTGCAGGCCTGAGCATGCTCACCGCCATTAGCACCCAGCGCTGCTTGTCGGTCCTCTGGCCCCTCTGGTACCGCTGCCACCGCCCCAGACACACCTCAGGGATTGTGTGTGCCCTGCTCTGGAGCACGTCCCTCTTGCTAAGCACCCTGGAATACTGCTTTTGTCACGTTCTTAATTTCCCGAGTAGCTATGTTTGGTGTCAGGCAATTATTATCATCTTAAGCATCTGGCTGATTCTTTTATTCCTGGGTCTCTGTGGCTCCAGCCTGGCCCTGCTCACCAGATTCCTGTGTGGTTCCCAACAGATGCAGATGACCAGGCTGTACGTGACCATCCTGCTCACAGTGCTGGTCTTCCTTCTCTGTGGCCTGCCCCGGGGCCTTTACTGGCTCATGTTACACTGGTCCTACGTGTTTGAATTCTTCCCTGGTCCTCTTTACCCACTCGTCATCATGCTGTCTTCTGTCAACAGCAGTGCCAACCCCATCATTTACTTCTTCGTTGGTTTCTTTAGGCAGAGGCAGAAGGAACGGCGACAGACCCTCAAGCCCGCTCTCCAGAAGGCTCTGCAAGACACTCCTGAGGGAGATGACTGTGGAGACAGCCTTCCTCAGGAAACCCTGGAGCTGTCAGAAAGCAGATAGGTGCAGGGAGGAAGACCCCCTGTCCTGGTCAGTCAGATGGGACTCTGAGAGTCAACAGGGCCGTTCCACACTCGACAGTTATGTTCATTTTCTCAACCTTGTGCCACTAAAGTGCCTTGGTGATTCCCTAGTGTCTTCAAATAGATTTTTTTCACTTAGCTTATCAAGTGTTACTCAGGAAAACATTAATATGAAAGCAAATTGTCCGCACACTTCTTGATATTACCGAGTATTTTCTTATGTCATCTTCCTCTAAATCTTTCTTAATGAAAAGATTTTCTTTGCAAGTTACATTGCAAGAGAAATCTCTCTCCTTTATAAAACCATAAAACTCTTTTTCATCGTTGTTTCCTACCTGACGGTATCAGAAAAGATGCCTAATTTAACTCTCAGAATATGTTCCCCTTGAATATTACATTTGTTCAGTGACTAAGGAGGCAATTCCACAGGTGGGAAGCAGGGTTCTCATTACATCTAAATCTAGTTCACTTCTTAGGTATGAGGGAAAATAATACTACCAAAAACAGACTCTCTGACTTCATAGAAACAATCTAAAAAAGTGGTTTTGTGAGAAGTGTCCTTTGCCCATGGCATGTCATTTTTCTGTGGTATGATAAAAATTTGGCCTTGGTTTCTAGTGTTGAAAATCATGTTCACTTACCCTGGAAAACTTGAGAGGTTATGTAGCTCTTCCTGGATCTGGCAATCACCATGGGGTCTGTAAATGTCCCATCAGTTCCAGGTTAGCCTTTGGCAACCTCACTATTGCTTTCAAAGTATAATTTACATTGAAAACCATTTATTATTAGCTTATAGATGCCTTTATTTGTGAGAAGACTCTGTATACTTCCAGGTTTTGTATGTTTTTGTACAAATTGTCCTGGCTGTAACTTCCATTTAGTTTTATGGTCAGTCGCCATGTGAAGGAGAATTGCAAACATCTAAACTTTTCATAGTAATGTCTATTACACAATATTGATAAAAATTGGGGGTTAGAACAGAATTCTGAAACATTCTTCACATAGATGAATCTTGAGAATATTGTGCTAAGGGAAATGAAGGAAATGAGCCAGACTCAAAAGAATAACATTCAACTCTTATGAAGTATCCAAAGTAAGGAAATTGATGGAAAGAAAACATCTTAGTAAATACCATGGTGGGGCATGGAAAAAAATGTATAGCCATTGATTAATGGATACAGAATTTTTGTATGAAATGATGAAAAGTTTCTTAAGACAGTGACAATGGTTACATTTTTTTTTTTTTTGAGACAGAGCCTCAAGCTGTCGCCCTGGGTAGAGTGCCATGGCATCACAGCTCACAGCAACCTCCAATTCCTGGGCTCAAGCGAGTCTCTTGCCTCCGCCTCCCAAGTAGCTGGGACTACAGGCGC